>JFHB01000209.1:0-53137 GCA_000729835.1 Atkinsonella hypoxylon
GCTATATATATAAAAGGTATTCTAAGGATTAATTATATATATAAAGACTTTAGTGTAATATAAAAGTAAATTAGCGTTTAGATATTTCTAAGGTATAGCTTTATTATTACCTCTTTTAATATTATAAGCTTATATAATATAAAAGATATAGTAGTAGTCTCTTACTTTATTAGAGTTATTTTTAAATTAAGCTCTTTAATAAGGTCCTTAGTAATAATATTCCTTTATAAACTATAATCTATAAAACTATTAATAAGTAAAGAGTTTAGGCTTTTAAGTTATACTTAAAGGTAAAGTAAGTTCTATAAATAGCTTATAATTGCTTTTAGCTTTAAAATACTATTTAATTCTTTAATATAAAGCGCATTTACCTATAGGTTTATAATAGACTTCTTCTCTTTAATATAATTTCCTATATATTCTTATATAATGTTCTATAAATCCTTCTAGATACTACTAAGCAGCTATTTTATATATTTATTAGTAATATCTTCCTTATTGTTTTCTGTTGCCTCTTTAACTATAGTAAATATTATCTTAATAATATTAATTAATTAATCTTCCTACTTCTTAACTCTTTATCTCTTCCTTAAAATAGAATATAGAGGTATAACTTTAGCACTTATTCTATTAATATAATAGACTTTATTAATACTATTTACTTATATTAAGCATTTATTCTCTATTGCTTCTATAAGTATAAGCATTAGTTAGTATAGGTCTTATAAGCTAACTCTAATCTTTTTCTAAAAAATATCTTTAAATAATTATATAAGAAGCTATACTTTTATATCTATAGAGCTATCTTCTTTAGCTTTCTTTTCTTTTCTTTTAGCCTAGTCTTTTAAAGCTCCTTTTTACTTAGTAAAGCATTATATCTCTATAGTATAAACTCTAAAGGGCTAGGCTATAATTCTCTCCTTAATTAGTATATAAAGAGTCCTTTTAGGTCTATATTTCTTTATCTTAAACGTTAAAGTTACTGTAGTACTATTAGTAAAGTCCCTTTTAAGGATAGCTTTTAGCAGGATATATATTAAGTAATAATTAGAAATATTAATCTTATTAAAGATTTAATCTAATATCTCTCTCTCTTTTTTACTAAGCTTTTAATAGTTTAATGTTTTTCTACTAAATTCCTTAACTTAAAGATAATACTATTTTATAATATAGTAGTTAAAACAATTAACCTAGAACACTATAAGCCTATAAAGATAACTTTTTATACTAAAGAAGCTTTATATAAGAATAAATAGCACTAGATTATTTAATTCTACTGTTAAAATGCTTACTCTTTAATTATACTTTATAAAGTTAATCTTATTGTTATACTAGTAAAACTAGTATTAATCTATATAATAACCTTTCTTACTACAGTAATAGCAGTAATACTACCTTATATAGCTTTTAGTTATATAGGTTCTAAAGCTTTAAGCATTATTATATATATTAATAGCGTTAATATATATATTCTGCCTTTTCTTTTTCTTCTTTCTAAATTTCTCTTTAAAAAGCTTTATAATATCTATCTTTAAAACTACCTACTTTATAAGTATAATCTTTATATCTTTAAACTTCTAGGTTAAATTATCTATTTAATCTTTTACTTCTAAAATAAGCTGTATAATTTCTTTAGCTTTATAACTAAAATTACTTATACTATAATACTTAAGACTTCTTCTGCTTAAAGGTATATAAAGGTAGTTCTTTCTATTATTATAAAGTCTAGAATTATAGTCTTCTAGCTCTATTCTAGCTTATATATACTAGCTAAGCTGCTCTAATAACTCTCTATAGAGCATTATAACAAACTTAGCTCTAGTAACTTTTATTTAATCTATAAAGCTAGTAAGTATAGCATCTAGTAAGGCCTTATAAATATAATTAAACTAAGCAGTTATACTGCACTATATATAGAGCTTAGCGCTAATTATAGCAGCTTAATGCTCTTAAAGCTAATAAAGAGTGTCTTTTATAGTTCTTAAATAGTTTCTCTTTAGGTCTTTAAGCTTCTTATTAGCTTACTCCTTTTAATCCTAAGGAGTAGCTTTATACTAAAGTAAAAGCTACTTTTTAGCTTCTTTCTAATTATATAAGGTATAAATAACCTTTATATACTTATAGATTAATAGGTTAATATAATAAATAAATATCTTTTACTAGTTTTCCTTTAGAATAAATAAGGTTTCTATCTTTAGCTTAAAGCTAATTAAGTAATTAAGGATATTTTCTCCTTTAAATTAATGTATATTAAACTTCTTATTAAAGGTAGCTTAAGCTTACTGCTTTTTAATAGCTTTACCTATAGCTTTAGTAAAAGCCTTATAAGGTATAGCTATAGTGCTATTAGTACTAGCCTTTTTATCTTAAGCATTTAATTCTATTATAATCTTAGGTTCTAAAATAACTTTTTTAGAAGATTTACTAGATTAGCTAAAGCTAGTGTTAGCTACTTTAGATGTAAAGCTTATACTTTTCTTTAAGGAATATAGAATACTAAACTTATATAAATAACTAATAGAATAGCTTAATATAGAAAGTAGGTATAAAAAGAACAATTAATCTTACTTAATAGAAAGAGTATAATATATATAATTCCCTATATTAGCTATACTTTTAATGCTTTTATCTTTTGCTTCTATAGTTATATAAGCTCTTAACGCTAAAATATAGAGGCTAAGAACTTAATTGCTAATAATAGTAAATATAAAGATAACTACTAAGATAAGGATAAAAGAGAAATTTTTCTCTATAATTAAATAATTATAATATCTAAAGAACCTAAAAACTTCCTTTTTGCTATATTAAGGCTATTTTAGCTAAGGGCAAAATAGAGGCTAAATAGACTAGCTAGTATTTACAATATAGTAATTATCTTTAACTAGGCCTAGCTCTTCTTAGCTTAAAAAAGCTATAGAAATTTTCTTTCTCTCTTAATTAAATAATCCCTTATAATATAGAGCTTTTATCCCTATAATTTCCTTTTTTCTTATATTAATAATATTTAAGCTAAAGTGCTCTTCTATTTTTAATGCTTAGTAGCTTTTTTTTCTTTCTTCTAAGATCTCTATAAAAAACCTTTTAATTATATAATGCACTTTAATTAGAATAAGTCCCTAGTAAAGCCTCTATTTTTATTGCCTTAAAACTAAACCCCTAAATAACTATATAGCCTACACTAAAGTAAGTAATAATATAGTGTATATTAAGATTAAATAAGAATTAATAAAGAGTAAGATATTTATTAGTGTATACTATTAAACAATAGTAAGTAAGAAGATTAAATAGTTAAAAAAGGTAGAAATAAAATATTAATTGCAGCTTAAAAGATATATATATATAAAAAGGAGCTAAATATATTAAAGAGTTAGAGAAAGTGTTATTAGCAGTAAAGTAATATCTCTTAAGAGTTAAGTATTATAAATTAAAATAGGCTAAAAGATATTAATTAATTAAAAGAGCAAAAGCCTAAAAAAAGAATTAGCAGAAGCTGCTTGCGCGCTTGCTTGCTTAGACTATCTAGACGTCTAGGCGATGTACACTCTTATAGAGAAAACCTATATGTAGTATCCCTTGCAAAGCTAATATAAGAGCGCAAGGGGGTAACCCCGCCGCGACACACTAGTTGTAGAGAAAATTGAAGTTAAAGTTAACTATAGGTTAGGCAACTTTGCCCTAGTTGATTCTAGATGTTTTACATCTAGTAACAGCAATATCTCTACCAAAAATCAACGTAACAAGACCTAGTTAGGGTCACGTGATAGAGCAACTAACAGGCAACTAGCAAGCATAAAAATAGGCTATACAGGGTAGCTTATTTTTAACAACTAGAAGCACTGCTGGAAGTCTCTACAGTAGTTAAGATGCTATAGGTAGCTAGAATTAGTAATAAAAACCTAAATTTGTTCACAATTCCTGTGCAGTTACAGTTATATAGATTAGGATTTAAGATCTAAGCTTTATATAACATAGAAGTAGATATTTCGTTGCTAGTTAGCTGTTAAGTAGCTAAACAGGCTAAGAAGTTATTAGAATAGGTTCTTAAGAAGCTATTAACGCCTATATCTCTATCTAATTATTGTAATTAAAGTGCTAGAAAAGTTACTTACTTAGTTAAAGGAACAATAAAGCTAAACAAACAATAATTTATTAAGCAGAAGTTTTACATTACTAATATAGATTATAATGTGTTTATTAGTTAAGAGTAGCTAGCAGCTTAGGATGTTTAGTTATATCTTTAAAGCAAGAGAATTATATAGTTAGAGAATTAACCTAATAATATAAAGTTCTTATTAGCTATAATGCTAAACCTATAAAAGAAGAAGGTTAATTCTATAGTTTAAAAAGATACTTTATAACGTAACTAAAGAATAAACAATTAAATTAATTGTAAAAAGCATTTAATCTACTAGATCCTAAAACGCTTAAATCCCTAGAAAGAGGTTACTTTAACTTTAAGTAAAGACCTAACTAAACCTCTAGTTAATATAATAGAGCTATAAGCTTAGATTAAAGCTAACCTTTATTAATTGCAATAGAAGAAGTTATAAATGCCTAATAAAGCTATTGCCTTTATTAATTAAATAGTTTTACTACCTATAGTTAGTCTTTAAGCCCTTAAAGTATAAGTATAGTAGAAGATATATATAGGCAAAACTATTCCTTTCTATAAGAATAAGGACCTAAAGTACATTAAGTTAGTAAAAGAGTTAATTTCCTTATAGTTAGTATATTTAGAAGAATTCTTTTTAAAGAAAGCTACTGTAGTGTTACTATCTAGTTACTTTAGTTATAATATTGTGTTAAAATTAGCTAAACTATTGTTAGGTTTCCCTTCTATATATAGAACCTCTCTTAGATGCTTCCCCTTAGAAAAGAAAGCTATTAAAGAACTATTAAAAGCTAGATTAATTAAACTCTATATACTTAAAAAACCTATATTAAATGTTTTTACTCTAAAACCTTACTCTAGTAAGAGGCGTTTCTACTAAGATTATTAATAAATTAATAACTTCTTAAAGCTTTAATTAGTTCTAGCTCTAAACATTAAAGAAACTATTGCTAACTGCTAATAAGCTAAAAGAATAAGCAAGATTAATATTATTAGAGCTTTTAATTAGATATTAATTAAAGTAAACTTCTAATACCTAACTGCCTTTTAAACTTATTAAGGAATATTTTAGTAGAAAGTGCTTCCCTTTAGATTAAAAGTTAGACTAGCTTAGTAGTAATTATTTATTAATACTTAACTTAATAAATTACTTAACCTCTTTACTAGTACTTATACTAATAATATTTTAATCTATATAGATAATAAAGAAGAAAAGGTTTATTAGTCTTAAGTTAAAGAAGTTATTTACTAGTTATATAAAGTTAATCTTTAAGGTAATATTAAGAAATCCTAGTTTAATATAAAAAGTATTAACTATTTAGGTGTAATAATTAAAGTTAGAAGAGGTATATAAATTAATCTAGCTAAGATTAAAGCTATTACTAACTAGAAGATTAAAGATCTAACTTCTAAGACTACACTAAGATTCTTTCTTAGGTTATATAATTACATTTATATATTTTTTAGTTACTTTAGCAATATAGTAGAACTACTAAATTACTTACTTAAGAAAGATATAACTTTTGTTATTAAACTAGAGTAACAATAAGCATTTAATCTAATAAAGAAGTTAGCTACTTAAGCATCTATTTTAGCTTTCTTTTAATCTAGTAGAAAAACCTAAGCTAAAACTAACGCTTCTTGCAATGCTATAGAAGAAGTAATTATATAGTTATAAGACAATAATAAATAGAAACCTATTAGATATTTTAGTAAGACTATAATACTAGTAGAAAGAGCTTATTCTATTTAGAATTAAGAAATATTAGCTGTAGTTTAGATGTTGCAGCACTTTAAACCTAAGCTGCTTAGTACTTAATTCTTTATTATTATTAATTACTAAGCGTTATTATATTAGTCTAATAAAAGACTGCTGTTAATGCATTAAGTTAAATAGGCTAATTTCTTAGCTAACTTTAATATTACTTTCTAGTATTAAAAAGGAAAGAATAATATTGTTGCTAATACTCTATTGAGGAAGACTATTAATACTTCTACTATTAAAGCTTAAGAAGCCCTAGACTAAACCTTTAAGATAATACTGCCTAATTAAATTAATAATATAATAATATTAAGTGTACAAAAGAGACTTTAAGGATTAAACCTAGTAGACCTAATTGTTAAAGAAAATAAAGAATAAGGTCTATGTTGGTAGACCAAGGGTCTTATTTATACTCCTTCGAGTCGGCCCTATGACCAGTTCACTAGTGCACTAGTATTTACATTAAAGAGGTTTAAAATCGATTATCTAGGAGTTGTATCTAACTAGCAAAAGAGGCTATATTATATACCCTATTGGATACCTTACATGCCTTAGGTATAGTGTTGTATTAAGGGAGAATTAAGGGGTATTAGTAACCCCGATGTAAGTGGAGACTAATGTGCAGATGCAACTAATTAGCGGTTGTATCTACCTACGTAGGTACTAGAATTGTACAATAAAGTTATAACGATTTTAACACTAGCAGTCTCTCTTTTTATTATGCTAGTAGAATAACTCTAACAGTTACAGTAATAACAAAATAGATTAAAGGAATAAACAATAAATCTAACATCCTTCTATATTAATTCGTAAGTCTCTTTACCTAGCCTTCTACCTATATATTAGCTTTATTGTTGTTAATAAAGGATTTAAGAGTCTTGTTTAGCGTTGCTTTTGTTATTAAATTAGCGATATTATCTTTACTGTTAATCTAATAGATCTTGTTAATTTTGCGCCTTTTATATAATTAACGTAGCACTATAATGTTAATTATTAATCTCTTTTCCTTTATTGTACTAAGCTTTATAAGGCATTTATACAACAAGAACGAATCTATATAGACTACTAGTGGAATTAGCAGTATCTATAGCTGCTTTATTACTATATTTAATGTAGTGCTAATAGCATGCAATACATCTACGCCTTACACTATACTATATAGTTCTAATGTAAGCACGCTCCTTATAACTCTCTTACTTTTAATAGAGCTATATATAATAATATTGCCTTTTATTATAAATTTAGCGTTCTCTTTATAAGCTTCTTTATTGCCTAGAATAATTATATATTCTATTTAGGAGCTTAAATCTTTATTATTTACAAAGGATTTATTAATAAATATATATAATTTAGCAAAGGGGAGATCTATTAGGATGTATTGTAATCTATAAGTTTAGTTGTTAATCTACTATTAAAGCCTCTTATTTAGTCGCTTAATATTGTTAATTGTAATATCTTGCTATTGAAAATAATAGGGATTACAGGACTAGATATCTAAGAGGGTAGTGGTCTCTTAGATTTAGCACCTGTAATTGCTCCTAGCAATTATTACGTAGTGGAAGCAGCAGCGGCCTAAATTAAGCTGTAGTGTATAGTATAGATCACGTAGAGGCAATAGATAACTGTAATAGTGGTATCTTTATATTAAGAGCGCTGTAACAAACAGTAAGGGTAGGATCTTGAATCTTTCCAGTCCCTTATAGACCTACTAACTATATTAGCGGGCTGTAGTCGCTAGAAGGGGCTTATAGGCCACTTTATAATTTCCGCAAAAAGATTTACTATATAAAAACAAAAAAATCAACTTACAGCTATACAAACGAGACGCCTACGTGTATAATTTAATAAATTCTACTAATAATAAGTAACCCTTATAAGCAACTCTATCTAACAATTATACTATTAGATAGCCCTAATTCTTAGCTTTTAAATAGTATACTTCTTGAATTTCTACCATTACTAGTTGTAGAGAAAATCGCAGTTAAAGTTAACTATAGGTTAGGCAACTTTGCCCTAGTCGATTCTAGATGTTTTACATCTAGTAACAGCAATATCTCTACTAAAAATTAACGTAATAAGACCTAATAAGGGTTACGTAATAGAGCAACTAGTAGGCATAAAAATAGGCTATACAGGGTAGCTTATTTTTAACACTCCCTCTAGAAATATAAGAAGTAACTAGTTCTATAAGCAACTTAGCTCCTTTAAAGGATATCTAAGTTAGAATTAACTAACGAAATACAGTACTAATAACAGAACTAAATAACATAACTAATTCTAGCAATTCTAGGGTAGTTATAGTTGAATATAACTAGTTGTTGTTAATTATTTTTGTTGTTTTCGATTTTTAACTGTTTTTCGTTGCTTTTCGATTTTTTAAGTGTTTTTGTTGCTTTTATAAGCTAGCTAGAAAGCTCTAGTAACTTAATAAATTGTTAATGCTTTTAAATAGCAAGAGGCTTAGTTAGACTATCTGCTAGTATCTAATTTATATTAATATAACTAACCTTAGCTATACCTTTACGAATCTTTTCCCTAATGTAGTTAAACTTTAAAAGGGTATGCTTAGTCCTACTATACAACGTTAGGTTGTAAGCAGTAACTATAGCACCTTAATTATTATACCTAATAGGAATAGGAGGGGTTAAAGGCAGCTTTATCTCCTTAAAAAGGCTGTAGAGCTACTCTAATTCCCTAATAGCTTTAGATAATGCATTAGATTCTACTTCTAAAGTGGAAAGAGCAATAGTACTAGCTTTCTTCGATTTCCAGCTAATAGGTCCACCAGCTAGCTTATATAGATAAGCATAGGTTAATTTAGAAGAGACTTTATCACCAGCAAAATCGCTATCGCAATAACTAAGGAGGGTCTTAAGTACTTCTTTGCAACTAATAGAGCTATTAAAAGCTTTAGAAGAAGACCCTAGTGGTATAGAATGCTTATAAATAATAGTAAAGCTTCTAGTACCACTTAAGTACCTTAGGAGGTGCTTAGAGGCGTTTAGGTGCTCTATATAGAGCTTAGCTAGGAAGGTTAATAGCCACTGAACAGAAAAAGCAATATCAGCCCTAGTTAGCAACATTAGGTACATTATAGTGCCTATTATGCTCTAATAAAGCTTATAATCGGATTTTAAGAGAAGTTTTGTAACTAGTTGCTTTAGAATTCCTAGCTGTATAGGGATAGAAGCTAGCTTAGCATCTAGCATATTGAATCTTTCTAGGGCTTTAAGGATATATTAAGATTAATAGATTTTAATAGACCTTTTAGACCTATTATAGGTGATTTAAACGCCTAGAAAGAATTCTACTGGTCCTCTATCTTCTATTGGATAAGCTTTATGTAATAGCTTCTTTAGCTTGTTAATATAGCTTAGATTTAGACTAATTAGAAGACAGTTATCTACGTAAGTAGCAATATATATAGATGTAGCTAGGTTATAAAAGACTGCTGGGTTTAATATAAGAGGTTTAAATCTATGCTTTTAAAGTAATTCTATTAGAATTTGCTGCTATTCTCTAGGACTTTGCTTTAGACTATAGAGGGATTTTTCTAGCTTAATTACCTGCTCTTTAGAGGGCTTGTAATTACAGCTTTTTAGTAGCTTAGCTACTGATAGCGTTGCTTCTGCAAATTTAACGAATCTATCTAGGATTTCTATATAAATAGCTTCCTTTAGCTTGCTATTTAAAAACGCTCCTATAAAGTCGATTTGCTTAACTTCCTAGTTATTAAAAGCTGCAAGAGCTAATAATATACGCTAGCTAGGAGGAATACTAGTTGCAGCAAAGGTCTCTAGATAGTCTTAACCTTCTATTTGCATAAATCCCTTAGCAATAAGGTAGGCCTTATATTTAATAGGATTATTTTCTTTATCCTTTTTAAGCCTGTAAATAAGTCTATTCTTTAGAACTCTTCGGCCCTTAGGTACTTAGTCTTTCCCTATAAATTTAAAGGTTCTAGCAGCTAATAGCTGCTTAAATTCGCTATAGGTAGCTTCTATCTAATGCTGCTTAGCAGAGCTTTTTAGGGCTTGCTTCTACGTGTTAGGAAGTTCATTCTTATTACTATTAGAAGTAATAGCTGCTTTAGTTCTTGCCTTAAAGCATAGATCCTTAATTAAGGAAAATATATCTCTATCTAAATCTATAGCATTAGCATCAATAGATTCAGCTTCAGCTTCTATAGGTTCTATATTAGCCTAAGGGGCTTCTATAGATATAGGGGCTTTAGGGGCCTCTACAGCTTCTATAGGGTTGCTTAGTAGAAGAGCTTGATCTACAGGTTCTAGTGGATAATTCAGTATATCTAGATAACTAAGATAAGGATACTTAGGAGTATAATTATCTTCTAACTGCTGGTTATTGATTTCTCCCTCTAAAGGATTATCCACTATAGAACCAATAGGAACCTTAGGGATGCCCTATAAAATAGGACCTATTCCTTCTATAATTTTAATGAAGCTAGTCTTTATAACAGCTCGTTTAGAGGGAATGTATATTAGATATACATTAGAACCTAGCGTAGCTAAAAGTCTACTAGAAATAGTTCTTTTAGCTAGCTTCTGCAACCTAGATCGTTGTTCTAAAGGAATTAGAACTTCGCAATAGGAGCCTATAGCCCTTATTTTAGTAAAATTAGGCTTATAGGTCTTAGAAGGCTCTAAATTAGCTAGATATAGCTGTTTAGGACTTAGTGGTTTAGTGCTATTCGCAGTAGTATTAACTAAATCCACTATAGCAGGAAGGATATAAGACTATAGATACAGAGGTAATTATAACCACTGTAGGGTAGCACGCAAACGGTCTAGAAGTACTATTGAAAATAATAGGGATTACAGGACTAGATATCTAAGAGGGTAGTGGTCTCTTAGATTTAGCACCTGTAATTGCTCCTAGCAATTATCACGTAGTGGAAGCAGCAGCGGCCTAAATCAAGCTGTAGTGTATAGTACTAGATCACGTAGAGGCAATAGATAACTGTAATAGTGGTATCTTTATATTGAGAGCGCTGTAACGAACTTAGTGAGGGTAGGATCTTGAATCTTTCTAGTCCCTTATAGACTCTCTAACTATATCAGTAGGCTGTAGTTGCTAGAAGGGGCTTATAGGCCACTTTATAATTTCCGCAAAAAGATTTACTATATAAAAACAAAAAAATCAACTTACGGCTATATAAACAAGACGCTTATATACACAATTTAACAAATTCCACTAATAATAAGCAACCCTTATAAGCAACTCTATCCAACAATTATACTATTAGATAGCCCTAATTCTTAGCTTTTAAATAGTATACTTCTTGAATTTCTACTATTACTAGTTGTGGAGAAAATCGCAGTTAAAGTTAACTATAGGTTAGGCAACTTTACCTTAGTCAATTCTAGATGTTTTACATCTAGTAACAGCGATATCTCTACCAAAAATCAACGTAACAAGACCTAATGAGGGTCACGTGATAGAGCAACTAGTAGGCATAAAAATAGGCTATACAGGGTAGCTTATTTTTAACAGTTATAAGCCTAGAAGACCTATCTGCAAGCTGTTAGCCCGCTAAAAATCTACTATTGTGTACTGTATTACCCACTAGAAGCTATATTAAGACCTGCGCTAGCAGCTATTGCTGCTAAAACCATTAGTAGCTTGCTGGAAGCTATTAATACCTGCTGCACACATATCGCTAGCCACTATACTAGTGTTTTCATTCTACCCACCCTGTGCCTCCTGCACTAGTTCTATGCACCTAGTGCATACACACTTTTGAAGCTATTCTTAATAGCTAGGTTCTATCGTTGCGCAACATTAAAATATACATATCTACACATATTACATTCGCACTGCAAATCGTTTTATTAAACACTGCCTAATTAATTATTTCCATTAAGAAATAAGCTTAGCGCTGCACTACATCGCTTGTTGTTGTGCTGTTATCTTGTATATCGTGCACCCTATGCACCTCTATTAGTAGCTATACTACAATTTGTAGTGCACGCCTAACAGCTCTTATTGCAGATATTCCTGTGTTTTTAGTTGCAGAATTAATTTATGTAGTAATCCTACTAGTCGGGATTTTAAAGTAGGAATTAGCTAGATATCCCTAAATTAGCTGTGCTTAGGTCTCCACTGATTTATTAGAACCTAATTAGAGAAGAATCTCCTGAATTTTTTGGCTAAAAATAGCTAGGACCTGTGTTTTATGCCCCTTGCAACCGCTTGTTAATCTAGTTTGCTATACAAATTGTATGTGTATATAGATTGCAATACAATACAGCCTTTAGAGCCCGTTATACCTGTTACAAAAGAAATTAGAGAAAAATCTCAGTATAATTTCTGAAAATATAGGGCACTTCTAGCCTATATTTAGTAAGAATTATTACTGTTATTTACTACTATTTCCACTGTAATTTAGGCTATAATTAGCTATAAAGAGCGTTAAATTAGCTATTAAAACCCTTAAAATAGCACCAAAAGGAATAGGTAAGGGAAAGAGCACAAGCCCTAAACAGGGTAGTGGTTCTAGTACACTAGCTACAGCTGCTGCTACTAGCTTTCCTAGTCCAGCTAGATCCCCCCCTTAGCCAGTAGATTCCTCTTCTAATAAAGAAGATTATATAGCTAAGAAGGCTCTAAAAGAAGCTAGATTAGCTTCTAAAAGAGTAGTGTAAGTCTATAATGTTTAAGCTAATCTAAAAGCTTAAATAGATAAGCAACAAGAGACCCTAAATAGATTTATTAGGTATAGTGAAGCAAAATAAAGCTAAAATAAAGGTAATATAGCTAATTTACTAAGTAAATTAAATACTATAATTACATCTATAGGTAATCTCTCTATAGGGTCTCCCTCTAAGGTAGTAGATCCTATTACTTCTAAAAGAGCTTCTAAAGTCTCTTTTAAAGCCCCTAAACCTTCTAGTTCTAATAGTGCTACTTTTCTGCCTACTTTTAATAAAGGCACTATAAAAGAGCTAAATAAGAAGGTCTACTTAATTCTAGAGGCTGCTAAGCTAAAAGGCCTTAAAAATTTTAAACAGTAGAAGTAAGCTTTAACTATTTAATTTAGAGCACTAGGATTCCCTTAATTTATTAATAATCCTAGTATAGCTAGTACTTTAGTAGATTTAGAATAAGCTATTATCCTTATAATTATAAGAGATAGTTGCTAATCTAGACCTTAAGCTGCTATAAGCTAGCATAAGTCCCCTGTAGATGCCTATAACGTTCTAGTTAGGCAGTATTTATAGAGTGCTGAAATACAATGTAGTACGCTATATACTAGTTATTATAACTTATTATTTTCAAACTATAAGGGATCTTTAGAGGCCTTTAATACTAAATTTAATAATTTACTAGCTAGATTATAGCTCTATAGTGTAGCTATTAATTCTATTAACTAGGTAAATTATTATATTAATGCTTTAAAGAAGACCTTCCCTAGCTAGGCTAAAAGGCAGCAATATTCTATTAGAGCTGCTAGAGCATAAGGTCTATCTGTAAAAATGCTGAATTTACAGTTCCTTATAGCTAACTTATTAGAAGAATAAAGAGATAAAAGCTCCTCTATATCTAAGGCTCTTAGTTATAAAGCTTCTAATTCTAATAGTTCTAATAATAATAAAGCTAACTAAGGAAAGAATCCTCCTAATCAGAAGAAGAATTCCGATTCTAATTCTAATAATTCTAATGCCTCTAAAGATACAGATAAAGCCTTTAAGAATAAGAAGAAATAGAAGAGCTAAAGAAGAAGTAACAAAAATTCTAGGAATAAGGATAGAGAAGCTGCTTTTGCTATAGGTTGTTATAACCTATCTACTAGCAACCAGAATACTATAGATTCTAATAGTGAATCTAGTAGTTCTAGTAATAATAATTCTTACAATTTAGATACAGAATCTACTACTAGTAATACTAGTACTACTAGTAATAATACCCCTTCTTTTAACTATTCCAATAGAATAATTAAAAACTCCTTACTATACAATATAGGTTCTACCTATTATATAGTTAACAATAAGGCATTTTTTAGGACTTTTAAGCCTATAAAAAAGGGTAAAACCGCGCCTATTGCTACTAGAGGAGGTTCTATTTATCCTAAAGGATAGGGAACTGCTGTATTCTAGGTACTAGTTAGTATAAATCTAGCTAAATACAGACCTTTAGCTCTAAAGAATGCTCTATATTGCCTAGGTTTAGATACTAACCTTATTAGTAGTCTAAAGCACTATTTAATAGGGGGCACTCTCCTTAGAAATCAGCTATTTCTAGCTAATAGAAGCTGCTGTAGGCTTCTAAATCCTAAAAAGTATAGTTTCTTCTTACAGCTTAAGGGGCAAGAGACCCCTAGAGTGTGTAAAAACTACGCTAATCTCTCTTATATAGGATTTCTAGCTAGCAATAGTTATAATAGCAGTTATAATGCTAGTTATCCTATAGAGGTTTAAATCCCTTAATAGCTTAGTTTTAATCCTAAGGAATATAGCTAAATTAAGGAATTATCTAATTTTAAAGAAGAAGAAGATAATACTAATAACGATGCTATAGAGCTATTAGCCCTAGTTCCTAAACGGGCTCCTAGTTAGATTCCTTCTAATAATAGGGATTTAGAAGGTCTAAATCCTAAGTTGCTAGATATTAGAGGAAATAGCTGTTTAGATCCCTTAAACGAGGCCTGTAGTTCTTAAGAGATCTAGTAAGATAGGGAGTAACAGGAAGCTAGCTCTAATAATAATTCTAGTAGTATAAATCCTACTGCTTCTTCTTTCTATAAGAAGCTCCTAGAATTAGCTGCTACTTAGCACGTTAGATTAGGGTATATAGAACTCCCTTTACTAAAGAAGACTACTTCTATTACTAAAGGTATTTCTAATTTTACAAAAATTAAGGAAAAGGATTTTAACTGCCTAGCTTATAACTAAGCTAAAGCTGTTAAAAGACCTAGTAAGCATACTATTCCTAACCCCCCTAGATGTTTAGATATTATAGAGAGAGATACTGTTAAAATAGAGCCTATACTGCACAATAAGAGGCCTCTAGTTCTTTTTCTAATTAATAGAAAATTACAGTATAAGTAGTCTTTTAATCTAGCTAATAAAGAGGGTTCTACTCTCTATAGCTGTATTAAAGGCTTCTTTAAGGAATTAAAAAACTAGTATAACTGCTACCCTAAACACCTTTATTTTAATAGTAGTACAGAAATTAATACTAGGTTATAAGCTTAGCTATCTTCTAAGGGTATTTGCTTTAGCACCTCTTGCCCCTATATTTATAAATAGAATAGGCTAATAGAGAGAGCTATAAGGGTACTTCTAGACCGTTTGCGTGCTACCCTACAGTAGTTACAATTACCTCTATATCTATAGTCTTACATCCTTCTTGCTATAGTGGATTTAGTTAATACTACTGCGAATAGTACTAAATTACTAAGTTCTAAACAGCTATATCTAGCTAATTTAGAGCCTTCTAAGACCTATAAGCCTAATTTTACTAAAATAAGGGCTATAGGCTTCTATTGCGAAGTTCTAATTCCTTTAGAACAATAATTTAGGTTGCAGAAGCTAGCTAAAAGAACTATTCCTAGTAGACTTTTAGCTACACTAGGTTCTAATATATATCTAATATACATCCCCTTTAAACAAGCTGTTATAAAGACTAGCTTCGTTAAAATTATAGAAGGAATAGGTTCTATTTCATAGAGCATCCCTAAGGTTCCTATTGGTTCTATAGTAGATAATCCTTTAGAGAGAGAAATTAATAACTAGCAGCAATTAGGGGATAATTATACTCCTAAGTATCCTTATCCTAGTTATCTAGATGTGCTAAATCATCCACTAGAACCTGTAGATTAAGCTCTTCTACTAAGCAACTCTATAGAAGCTGTAGAGGCCCCTAAAGCCCCTATATCTATAGAAGCCCCTTAGGCTAATATAGAACCTATAGAAGCTGAAGCTAATGCTAATGCTATAGATTTAGATAGAGATATATTTTCCTTAATTAAGGATCTATACTTTAAGGCTAGAACTAAAGCAGCTATTACTTCTAATAGTAAGGATAAACTTCCTAATACATAGAAGCAAGCCCTAAAAAGCTCTGCTAAGCAGCATTAGATAGAAGCTACCTATAGCGAATTTAGGCAGCTATTAGCTGCTAGAACCTTTAAATTTATAGGGAAAGACTAAGTACCTAAGGGCTAAAGAGTTCTAAAGAATAAGCTTGTTTATAGGCTTAAAAAGGATAAAGAAAATAATCCTATTAAATATAAGGCCCGCCTTATTGCTAAGGGATTTATATAAATAGAAGGTTAAGACTATCTAGAGACCTTTGCTGCAACTAGTATTCCTTCTAGCTAGCGTATATTATTAGCTCTTGCAGCTTTTAATAACTAGGAAGTTAAGTAAATCGACTTTATAGAAGCGTTTTTAAATAGCAAGCTAAAGGAAGCTATTTATATAGAAATCCTAGATAGATTTATTGAATTTGCAGAAGCAACGCTATTAGTAGCTAAGCTACTAAAAAGCTGTAATTATAAGCCCTCTATAGAGCAAGTAATTAAGCTAGAAAAATCCCTCTATAGTCTAAAGCAAAGTCCTAGAGAATAGCAGCAAATTCTAACAGAATTACTTTAAAAGCATAGATTTAAACCTCTTATATTAGACCCAGCAGTCTTTTATAACCTAGCTACATCTATATATATTGCTACTTATGTAGATAACTGTCTTCTAATTAGGCCTAATTTACAATATACTAATAAACTTAAAAAGCTACTAAATTAAGCTTATCTAATAGAAGATAGAGGACTAGCAGAATTCTTTCTAGGTGTATAAATCACCTATAATAGGTCTAAAAGGTCTATTAAAATCCACTAATCTTAATACATCCTTAAAGCCCTAGAAAGATTTAAAATGCTAGATACTAAGCTAGCTTCTATCCCTATACAGCCAGGAATTCTAAAGCAACTAGTTACAAAACTTCTCTCTAAATCCAACTATAAGCTTTATTAGAGCATAATAGGTACTATAATGTATCTTATGTTGCTAACTAGGGCTAATATTGCTTTTTCCGTTCAGTGGCTATTAACCTTCCTAGCTAAGCCCTATATAGAGCACCTGAACGCCTCTAAGCACCTCCTAAGGTACTTAAGTAGTACTAGAAGCTTTGCTATTATTTATAAGCATTTTAGTCTACACCCTATAGGGTTTTCTTCTAAAGCTTCTAGCTCTAAAGAAGTACTTAAGACCCTCCTTAGTTATTACAATAGCGATTTTGCTAGTAATAAAACCTCTTCTAAATTAACCTATACTTATCTATATAAGCTAGCTGGTGGACCTATTAGCTGGAAATTAAAGAAAGCTAGTACTATTGCTCTTTCTACATTAGAAGTAGAATCTAATGCATTATCTAAAGCTATAAGGGAATTAGAGTAGCTCTACAGCCTTTTTAAGGAGATAAAGCTGCCTTTAACCCCTCCTATTCCTATTAGGTGTAATAATTAAGGCGCTATAGTTACTGCTTACAACCTAACGTTATATAGTAGAACTAAGCACACCCTTTTAAAGTTTAACTACATTAGGGAAAAGATTCGTAAAGGTATAGCTAAGGTTAGTTATATTAATACAAATTAGATGCTAGCAGATAGCCTAACTAAGCCTCTTGCTATTTAAAAGCATTAACAATTTATTAAGTTACTAGAGCTTTCTAGCTAGCTTATAAAAGCAATAAAAACACTCGAAAAATCGAAAAGCAACGAAAAACAGTTAAAAATCGAAAACAACAAAAACAATTAACAACAACTAGTTATATTCAACTATAACTACCCTGGAATTGCTGAAATTAGTTATGTTATTGGTTATGTTATTTAGTCCTGTTATTAGTACTGTATTTTGATTGATTCTAACTTAGATATCCTTTAAAGGAGCTAAGTTGCTTATAGAACTAGTTACTTCTCACATTTCTAGAGGGAGTGTTAAAAATAAGCTACCCTGTATAGTCTATTTTTATGCTTACTAGTTGCCTGTTAGTTGCTCTATTACGTGACCCTAACTAGGTCTTGTTACGTTGATTTTTGGTAGAGATATCACTGTTACTAGATGCAAAACATCTAGAATCGACTAAGGCAAAGTTACCTAACCTATAGTTAACTTTAACAGCGATTTTCTCCACAACTAGCAATAGTAGAAATTCAAGAAGTATACTATTTAAAAGCTAAGAATTAGGGCTATTTAATAGTATAATTATTAGATAGAGTTGCTTATAAGGGTTGCTTATTATTAGTAGAATTTGTTAAATTGTGTATATAAGCGTCTTGTTTGTAGGGCTATAAGTTGATTTTTTTGTTTTTATATAGTAAATCTTTTTGCAGAAATTATAAAGTAGCCTATAAGCCCCTTCTAGCGACTACAGCCTGCCGATATAGTTAGTAGGTCTATAAGGGACTAGAAAGATTTAAGATCCTACCCTCACTAAGTTCGTTACAGCGCTCTTAATATAAAGATACTACTATTACAGTTATCTATTGCCTCTACGTGATCTATACTATACACTATAGCTTGATTTAGGCCGCTGCTGCTTCCACTACGTGATAATTACTAGGAGCAATTACAGGTGCTAAATATAAGAGACCACTACCCTCTTCTATCTAGTCCTGTAATCCCTATTATTTTCAATACTTTTAGTAGGGTCTTCCTCTAAAAAGTCTTCTAAAGCTTCTAATAGTTCTATTAGTTATAAAGAAGACCCTCCTTAGTTATTGTAATAGCGATTTTGCCGGTAATAAAACCTCTTCTAAATCGACCTATACTTATCTATATAAGCTAGCTAGTGGACCTATTAGCTAGAAATTAAAGAAAGCTAGTACTATTGCTCTTTCTACATTAGAAGTAGAATCTAATGCATTATCTAAAGCTATAAGGGAATTAGAGTAGCTCTACAGCCTTTTTAAGGAGATAAAGCTGCCTTTAACCCCTCCTATTCCTATTAGGTATAATAATTAAGGTGCTATAGTTACTGCTTACAACCTAACGTTGTATAGTAGGACTAAGTATACTCTTTTGAAGTTTAACTACATTAGGGAAAAGATTCGTAAAGGTATAGCTAAGGTTAGTTATATTAATATAAATTAGATGCTAGTAAATAGCCTAACTAAGCCTCTTGCTATTTAAAAGCATTAACAATTTATTAAGTTACTAGAGCTTTCTAGCTAGCTTATAAAAGCAACAAAAACACTCGAAAAATCGAAAAGCAACGAAAAACAGTTAAAAATCGAAAACAATAAAAACAATTAACAATAACTAGTTATATTTAACTATAACTACCCTAGAATTGCTGGAATTAGTTATGTTATTAGTTATATTATTTAGTTCTATTATTAGTACTGTATTTCGTTAGTTAATTCTAACTTAGATATCCTTTAAAGGAGCTAACTTGCTTGTAGAACTAGTTACTTCTTACATTTCTAGAGGGAGTGTTAAAAATAAGCTACCCTATATAGCCTATTTTTATGCCTACTAGTTGCTCTATTATGTAACTCTTATTAGGTCTTATTACGTTAATTTTTAGTAGAGATATTGTTGTTACTAGATGTAAACATCTAGATTCAATTAAGGCAAAGTTGCCTAACCTATAGTTAACTTTAACTGCGATTTTCTTTACAACTAGCAATAGTAGAAATTCAAGAAGTATACTATTTAAAAGCTAAGAATTAGGGCTTTCTAATAATATAATTATTAAGTAGAGTTGCTTATAAGGGTTGCTTGTTATTAGTGGAATTTATTAAATTATATATATAGGCATCTTGTTTGTATAGCTATAAGTTGATTTTTTTGTTTTTATATAGTAAATCTTTTTGCGGAAATTATAAAGTAGCCTACAAGCCCCTTTTAGCAACTACAGCCTGCTAATATAGTTAGTAGGTCTATAAGGGACTAGAAAGATTTAAGATTCTACTCTCACTAAGTTCGTTACAGCGCTCTCAATATAAAGATACTACTATTACAGTTATCTATTGCCTCTACGTAATTTAGTACTATACACTACAGCTTAATTTAAGCTGCTGCTGCTTCTACTATATAATAATTGCTAGGAGCAATTATAGGTGCTAAATATAAGAGACCACTACCCTCTTCTATCTAGTCCTATAATCCCTATTATTTTCAATAACTGTTTCCTTAGCTTGCCTAGTGTTTAGATTAGCGATAATGCTAGCTCTTTTGTATTAGAATTCCTAGAAACAATTAATAAGCTAACTAGTATAAAATATTGTTATAGAAGTTCTTTACACCTATAAACCTAGAGAGCTATAGAAATTATAAATTAGGAATTAGATTAGAAGCTAAGATTCTATATTAACTAGTATTAAAGGCAGTAGAGTATTTACCTTTCTGCTTTAGACTTTATATATAACGTCTTATAGCACTTATTGTTAAATATATATTCTCTTTAGGTATTATTAAGCTAACTACTATAGAATCTATTAGTATTAAATAATAAACTATTTAATCTTATTAATTTAGAAAGAGTATAAGCTACTTAAAATATTATTATATAAATAAAGGAGGTATAAGACCTTATATAGCAAAATATAGTTAAAGCTTAAAAGGTATAAGAGAATTAAGCTAATTAGAAAAGAAGAGAAGTTAACTTTAATATAAGCAATAAAGTCTATATATAGAAAAAAGGCTTTATAACTTTAGCTCTAACTACTTAACTTAATTCTTAATACACTAGTCTATAGTTAATAATTAAAAAGAGAGGTTATAGCTTTATCTTAAATATATTAAGCTAGTTTAAAGAGTCTCTATTGTTTTATATAAATAGGCTACAAAAGGCATTAATTAATCTATTGCCTTAGCAGCTAATAATACTAAAGAAACTATAAGAAATCTAGAGCTAAATAGAATATAAAGTTAACTAAGTACTAGCCTTTAGATTAAAGAGTTAAAATAAAACCTTAGAATATTAAGTTAGTTAAAAAGGTTATAACCTAGATAATTAATAGTATTTAGTAAGGAATTTAGCTAATATAGCATTAGCTTTAGTTAAATTTTATAAGAAGTATCTAGATGCTATAGAACTACTAGTAAGACTATAGAAATAGTTAATTGCAGCTGCTAATAATAAAGCTGTAGTAGAATACAACAATAATAATATAGCTGCTAAGGATACTATAATAAAGAGGAAAAGACCTATATAATATAGGTAAAACCTTTAATATTGTTTAATAATATTAGGTTTAAAAGAGAGTAGTATAATAGTTATAATCTCTCTATATAATGCTTTATTGTTATCTGTTACCTTAATATTAAGATATTCTACATTAGCTACTCTATTAGTGCTAGCTTAAGCTAGTAGAACTATAGGTCTTCTTTAGTAAAACCTTAAACTATTGTAGAACAACGTTAGACCGTTAAATACGCTAGATGTAGCTCTACTTTAGGTTGTTAACTCCACTAGGGTCTATTAATCTTATAGCCCTTAGGCACCTATAGAGGCTTTACCTCCTTTTTCCTCCTTTCCCCTCTATCTTAGAGTCTTCGTTGATAGAGCCTAATAAGACCATTTAATCTTTCTCTAATGGCTGTAATAGAGCCTAACAGCAGAAACGCCACTAATTTTTAACGGATATATATTAACTAAATCTAATAACAGCACTTTAACCCTTTGCTAAAAAGGCTAAAGCAAGAGGATTTAGCCTGTTAATACTACTAGTGTTAATATAGATTTAACGAAACAACAGTACGTTAAGCAATAAGCCTATAGCGCGTATATTGCTATAATCTATTAACTAGAAGCTATATTTAACCTTTCTGTTGCTGTATAATAGCAAGATATTACAATTAACGATATTAAGCAACTAAACAAGAGGCTTTAATAGCAGATTAACAACTAAACCTATAGATTATAATACATCCTAATAGACCTTCTCTCTGCTAAGTTATATATATTTATTAATAGATTCTTTATAAATAATAAAGATTTAAGCTTCTAGATAGAATATATAATTATTCTAAGCAATAAAGAAGCTTATAAAGAGAACGCTAAATTTATAATAAAAGGTAATATTATTATATATAGCTCTATTAAAAGTAAGAGAGTTATAAGGAGGGCGCTTATATTAAAACTATACAGTATAGTGTAAGGCGTAAATATATTGTATACTATTAGCACTACGTTAAATATAGTAATAAAGCAGCTATAGATACTGCTAATTTTACTAGTAGTCTATATAGATTTATTCTTATTGTATAAATGCCTTATAAAGCTTAGTATAATAAAGAAAAAGAGATTAATTATTAACATTATAGTGCTATATTAATTATATAAAAGGCGTAAAATTAACGAAATCTATTAGATTAACAGTAAAGATAATATTGCTAATTTAATAATAAAAGTAACGCTAAATAGAACTCTTAAATCCTTTATTAATAACAATAAAACTAATATATAGGTAGAAGGCTAAGTAAAGAGACCTATAAATTAATGTAGAAGAATATTAGATTTATTATTGTTTATTCCTTTAATCTATTTTATTATTACTGTAACTATTAAAGTTACTCTATTAGCACAATAAAAAGAGAGACTGCTAGTATTAGAATTATTATAACTCTATTGTGCAATTCTAGTACCTATATAGGTAGATATAACCGCTAATTAGTTATATTTGCATATTAGTCTCCACTTACATTAAGGTCGCTAATACCCCTTAATTCCCCCTTAATATAACACTATACCTAAGGTATATAAGGCATCTAATAGGGTATATAATGTAGCCTCTTTTGCTAGTTAGATATAACTCCTAGATAACCAAATTTAAACCTCTTTAATGTAAGTACTAGTACACTAGTGAACTAGTCGTAGGGCCGACTCGAAGGAGTATAAATAAGACCCTTGGTCTACCAACAGTAATTAGATATAGAGATAAATTCGCTGTAAAATCTAATAAATTAAAGAGAAAAGTATCTAGTAATCTTAAGACTACTTATTTTTAACTATTATTATAGTAACTCTAGTAACTAAACCTATTCTTCTATTGTTAGATTAAGCGTTAAAGATCTAAAGCTTTAAGAGAAGCTATATATTTTAAGACATTACTTTGTCCCTCTAATAACTACACCTAATATCCTAGCAGGTGTATAAGGGACAAGAGTGCTTAAATAATCCACGTTTCCTTCTGTGACAGGCACAGGTTCATCTCTGTCCGGAGAACAATGTTCATTCAACTGGTGATTCAAGTCCACTGTGGTGCCGGGATGCGTGCCCTAGTTTCCTGGTAGTTGGATTAATTTCCGTACCAATCCGTCTACTTTTGTGGCTAAATCAGCCGTCAATATGTGTTTTATTATTGAACTTATTTGCCAACAATTTCTGGGGATATTATCTGGCTCTAATTTGGCGATATAAGGGGAGCCACCAGTCCTTTGGCTTTTTACTGTTCAAGTTCGCCGGTATATTCTTCTTGGCATCGAATTCGATCTTAGTCTCAGCGGAAAGCATTCGTCCACTTGAAGAGTGTACTATATTCTCTCAGTGACCGGACTAGGTTTGAATAAGTTTCAACCGCCCTAGCAACTACTCGGCTTCATCCACCACACCGTGCCA
Organism: Atkinsonella hypoxylon; assembly: GCA_000729835.1. Classification (NCBI taxonomy): domain Eukaryota; kingdom Fungi; phylum Ascomycota; class Sordariomycetes; order Hypocreales; family Clavicipitaceae; genus Atkinsonella; species Atkinsonella hypoxylon. Next base: position 23,460 of record JFHB01000209.1, read on the forward strand.
CCAAAATGGCAGTATAAGTGTAGCAACAGCGAGCTTCGCCGACCGCGACTTGACTTCGCTAGAAAGATATTTAATATTTGGCTATACCAAGATCATATGCGTTTTCTCCGAGAGTGACGCATTATGTGCGCGTAACTTGCTTCTTCATGTTGCCTTCTTGTTCTTGAAGAATAGAAAGCTCGTTGTTGCTAGGATGCATAAGAGTCCCATCATTCTTATTCCTAGATGCGTCGTAGGACAACAATGATAAGCCACTAGCAAAGCTCAGCATAAAAGATTATGTCAATCCTCTTCAGGTAGGAGAATTCCTGAACCTTTCCTCTCTTTTCCTATCGGCCAGGTATCGAGAGTGTACACATTTCCCAAAACAAAGCCTTCTCCGCCTTCTCATAACCATCTGTCACCGCCTCACCTTGCAACATGCTTCCTCTACATAATAAGAAGCGCACTCAGAATCACTTTCCACGTCAGTAGTTCTCCCAGATATCCTTCACGTACCCCTCCGTCAGCCTCTCATCGTTCCCATAAACCTGCTGCCAGCCTACAAACCCTTGGTCCAGCACAAAAACCTCCTGCTGAGCCGCTCTCTCGCCCTCCTCGCCCAGCCTCTTCAGCAGTTCCTCCTTCTCACGCAAGTACTTCAACGCAGCACTTGGTCCGCGCTGCTGACTCAATGCGCAGTGAAACACCACCGTTTTGGTGTCCTTGAGCTTGCGAACGAGAGTGGGCATCATGGTGTCGAGCTGAATGCTTGGGATGTTGGTGCATCCCTTGATGTGGCCGCCTATATAGTCTGCAAATCAATCAGTCTACAAATGCTGCATCCCATGAAACCCGATACGCCTTTCATATCTTGAAAGTCTTCTTTCGTTGAGAGAGCACCACGTCATTATTCGATGTTGGAGGAACAAATGAAGAAGAAGACATGAGAAGAAGAGCAAGAAACACACCATCGTCTCTGACATCGATAATTGCATAGCTAGGGTTCGGTGAGTCCTTCTCTTCGAGAATCTTCTCGGAAAGCGTCTTGGCGGAGATGCGGCGCAGGTTCGCAGTAGTGGCCATATCGCGAGTCGATAAAATGAACTGTGCAGCAAGACGCTTTCCAACTACCATAAAGCAGAGTGACGGAGAAAGATGCACGATCCAACTTTTTACGATCTGAAGATCTGATGAACACAGTAATGGCTAAGCGTGAGCCGAGACTCGGGTTTCCTTCTCGACTGATAAATAGTGTAGCGTGGCTGTTTTTATATATGAACTTGGAACTTAGTCGACCCCGCTTTTCTATCCTTCTGTATATCGCAAAGACAATAGCCCCCACATGTCACAACGCATTGCCACCGGCACTCACACGCAACGGCGAAAGCATCTTGGCTAATGGAGGAAAAGTGTACAGTTTCTGTATATTCAAATGCACATCACACGCTGTTTGTACTCCGCGAATGCGCCCATAAACCAATAACGCCATAGACCAGCCATTGGGAGCCACCGACTCCTTCAACAAACAAAAGCCAGCTTGCTATACCTCACTTCATGCCTCATAACTCGACGATTTAAACCAGGTGCAACGTTTCGGATACATCGCTCAGCGAAGCCGCCTGGCACTAAGCCTTGCCAAGCCATCCGGCACTGATGAAAAAATCAAAAATTCGTGACCCTTTTTGTGAGTCAAGGCGGCAAATCTCTTTCGCCTGCTTCTTCTTCAAGGTCCCGTTGGTCTTTAGCGCTTCCTTGAGAATTTGCTCCTTGATCATCAAATACGGCTTGGGTTGTAATCGAACGGTTTCGCACAGCTTGGCTTCTTCAGGCGTCAGGAGATGCAAGTCTGCTGCGGTATCTTGGTTCAGCTGAAGCGGCTGGACACCAGAGATGGGTTGTGGGATGTATTTGGGTCGGGGCTGTGCATGACCATTCACGCCATTCACGCCATCAATGTGACCATTAGTCAACGTTTTAGTCTCGCCTTCGTTTGTTTCGCCGTTGTTTTGTGCTGCAGGACGAATTGCCAAGTCCGGCGCCACAAGAAGTGCGGCACCGCTTGGGGGATCAGGCGCCGCCTGCTGCTTGGATCGCTGATTTGTGGCCAGCCGTTCTCTGTCCATGGAGCCCATGGGGACTGACTTTTGAATTCGAGCTGCCTTTTCTGTTTCATACTTTTCGCCGCTGCGAAGATCTCCAATCTTCAAGCTGCGCCATTCCTGCAATTGGGCGATTGCTTGCCGCAAGTTTTGTTCATCGACGAGACCTTGATTAAACTCTTCGAAATCTTTGTGGTTCATGATCCTGGCGAACGGTTTGGCCTTTTGTAACAAGTCTTTTTCGTCTTTTGATCGCTTCTTCTCGATCTTGGTGTTTTCCCTATACTCCAGCAAGTCGTGTTCGAATATGACCTTCTTTCGCTCGACTCGTTGCGTCAGACGGCAGTTGTAGATGTCCATCACAGTTAGTTTGAGCTCCATTTCCGGTTCCAGTTCACCGGTTCGCGGGTTGATGCCATCACCGGGGTCAAATTGCATGTGTTGCACGGCCTCCTCTGCCTCGTTGGCGTATTCGGTTTCGAATTCGAGACGTCCGGGCATGAAACCCTGGATTTCATGACAACTGGGTACACTGGCAGTGGGCTTGGTTTTGGGTTGAAGCGCGGGCGCACTCTTTGATCTCTCGCGTCGCTCTTCTATTCTTCTCTTTTTCTGTGCCTGAAACTCTTCTCGTGGTATCTCATTCGCGAGTTCACAGTCGTGTGGGCGGCAGCGCTTCGGTAGGGGAAAATTCGGCGAGTCGATATATGTCTTAAGATAATGATCGCGAACTTCGTCCTTTTCGCGGAAACCACCGATGTGATCGGCGATATCAGCCCACGAGCCAAGTCCATATATCTCCGCACCTTCTAGCAGAAGAAGTTCTTCATCGGCACCCCAATCGCGCTCGAATATAGGAAAGGAATTCTGTTCGATCACGCGAAATTCGTGAGTGGCCGGGTCGTGCGCGTTGCGCGATTCCCCTTTCGCAAAGCAAGACACGCAGAGATCGAAATCAGAGCATGCTGAGTCTGCACATCTGATGCGAACCTGTGCAACCACACATGCGGGTCAGAAAACAGTACAGTGGTTGTGGCGAGAGAGGGTAGTTGCGATGTGACATACAGTGGATGTAATATCTGATGAACAAACATCACACACATACTTAACACCTCCTTCCCCCCTGGTCACAGTCTTTTTGCGAATGACGCCCATTGCGAGCCTTTTGGTGGTGCAGTATTGTTCCCTCTGGACGCTTCTCCAGGGTTGCACTTCAGTATCATGAAGCGCTGGTCAACTAGCTAGTCCTGGCAGATGAAGCGCACCGACGGCGCCAAAAAGGAAGGTGAGAATGAGACCAAAACAGGTCTTTTTTAATTGATTTATTAGGTTGCGTTGATGGAATAGGGTCCAATGTCGGTTCTTGTTGATGACTCTTCATTTACTGATAATGCGAAGTCAGGTCGGATATTTTGTTGGATGTCGTGATATGCAGGGCAGATCCACATGCACGGAACCAGTTGCTGGGAGGGGGCAATGCAGCGGGCCTGGATACTATTAGTCAGCAGCCGGTCCACATCACGTGCATTTGGGCAAAGTACATCCTCTGAGTTACAAAGAGCTACATCGTAAGTCTCGCCGCAATTCACCAGTTGGCGAGGGGGTTCTTTTGACGATTAAGGGCATCGGCATTCGGTTTTCTAGCGGCCTCAATGATTGATGCTTGTAAATCCTGCGATGTATCCCGGTGCTTTAAATTAAGTTGTTGCTGGAAGCCGTCAAATTAGTCTATCATCGCTAGTATTAGCGTAAAGGCGTTATAGAGATCAAGATGTACCTCCGGTCATTTGCAGTCACTCCATAGAATCGACGAGAATAAGTGGGCCGGTACGAAGGGTGTCAGTCTTACGATCCATCACGGGAGTGAGTTTTCGTTGAGATAGCATTGAATTGAACTGACCATAACTACTGTAATTGAAACTAGGTTTGAATAGGAAAAGCACCGCTAAAGTTCCCTTAAAAATGATATAGAATGCAGCGCGTTTTTTTACCTATTTTATTGACCACCTATCTGAAATTTAACCTAGTTGTTCATCTGTGAGGTCTTAAAGTTCACACTGGTGTCCGTCTTGTCACTGGAGCAACAGGCGGGCCACGGATTGCTGGTGGGGCAAATCCGGAGGAAAGAATTGACGAGTACTGTCGCAAAAATTGCGGCATGGCCACGCCACACTGTATGTTCGGTTGAACCCCCTTATATACTGTGCGACAAGTACTGATTGATTTAACGATGATTGTTTGAGTAGAGTTTGAGATGTATATATATATGAGCCAGAAGAGTCGCACAGGAGGCTCCGAGATTTAGAAAGTATATTCATCATGTACAAATACTGTCACAAAACACAGCGCTCATATATTACAAGAAGTGGTGCTCCGTTCGCGGAAGGGCCGGTCAGCGTCCGTGTTGGCGCCCGATGGTAAGTCATCATGTAACTTGACACCTCATGACCTCTTGCTAAGTACCTTTGGTCCCTTTTCCGGATCCCACCCCTGCCCGTCTTGCCGACAGAAGAACAGGAAAGATCGAGAGAAGCCCCGCGAATTCCTGACAACAAGTGGACGTCATTTGCCCCGAATCGAACAGTTCCGGTAAAACGGGGTACGCTGCGGCTAAATAAGCACGCCGACAGAAAGTGCCAAGCCATCTCCAACGATCGTCGCCGAGAAACAGCATCCGCTATTGCTAAATAAGACATTCCTCCTGCTATTTGCACTCTGCTCTTACGTCTCCATCCCTAACGAAACTTTTCTCCTTCTTGGTGGAGGTGCCTGTGCATAATTTGCGTCACGAGACAACATCCTTGAGCGCTGTCATCATCGTTACCAGCCCCGCCGTCAGTCATGCCTGACAAGATCCTGGACGACATCTCTCACAGGAGATACAACCCGCTCACTGATAGTTGGCTCCTCGTGTCGCCCCACAGAACCAAGCGACCATGGCAGTAAGCTTACAAATAAGTCAGGAAAGTCTTTGTCGTGAGGCTAATAGACGAAATTTGTAGAGGCGCACAGGAGGCTGCCTCAGCCAACACCTTGCCCGAGTATGACCCCAAAGTTAGTTGTTCACAGTCTCTGGCGCAGCTTCGGCAAGGGAAACGATGAGGCATGCTAATGACTCTCCATCAGTGCTACTTGTGCCCTGGCAATGCTCGAGCTGCCGGCGACACCAATCCCAAATATGAAAAGACCTTTGCCTTTATCAACGATTACAGCGCAGTCAAGGAGCAGCAGCCTGACTATGAACAAGAGGCCAAGTCAAATGGTACAACGCGGTTCTCTAGCCCCATATATCATATCATCTGGGCCAAACTGTATAACTGCCGAAATGCTGACAATCCATCTTAGATATCGAGTCTATGCTCTTGAGGGCGCAAAGTGTCAAAGGCGTTTGCTACGTTCTCACATTCTCACCTAAACATCACCTAACTCTGGCTGACATGCCCACCTTTGAAATTCTCAACGTCATCGAGCACTGGACTCGCATCTACGCCAACCATCTTTCTGCTTCTAACCCGCTGAAAGAACTAGCCGACAACCTGGACATTCCATTGCCAAAAGATGCTGCACCGACTCCGAAGGACGGATACCGCTACATGCAAATATTCGAAAACAAGGGCTCGGCCATGGGCTGCTCCAACCCCCACCCACATTGCCAAGTATGGACAACGTCCACTATGCCAGAAGAGCCTGGGAAGGAACTCTCGCAAATGACAAAATATCGTGCCAACAACGACGGTCGGCATTTGCTCGGCGATTATGTCCAATTGGAGGTTGTGAAGGAGGAGCGAGTGCTTTGGCAGAACGACGGCTTTGCGGCAGTGTGCCCTTGGTGGGCAGTCTGGCCATTTGAGGTTCTCGTCTTGCCCAAGAGACATATCCGGTCCCTGGTTGACTTCAAACCCGAGGAAAGGCTTCAACTTGCCGAAGCCATCCAAGAAGTTACCAGGCGATATGACAACCTATTCGAATGTAGTTTCCCTTACAGCTCGGGTATTCATCAGGCACCTTTAAAAGGGACAAAAGAAGAGGTCAACAACTCGTACTTCCACATGCACTTCTATCCGCCTCTGCTGCGTTCTGCAACAGTCAAAAAGTTTCTAGTAGGATACGAGCTTATGGCTGAGCCGCAGAGGGATATCACACCTGAGCAGGCAGCCGTGCGATTGAGAAATTGTGGTGGCGAGCTCTACCGCAAGAAATTGAAGTAAATCGTGGCCTATAGGGTTTTTTTTTTTTTTTTTTCAAATATTAAAATACAAAATGGGCGTTCCCAAATGGTTTCAATGTTGCACAATGACGCGGCATCGTCGCTTCTATGGCTATTTTTCGCACTTCCCACGGTCACCATCATATGAACACACGACCGTGTGACACAACCCACTCGATTCTAGTTGAGTTCAACATAGTAATCGCGCACAAGAGGCATCCAGACCAATGTGCAAGTTGCAAATATGAAAGGTAAGATCTGAGGGAGACCAAAGGTCATACTCTTGAACACGAATTTTTCGCTAAAAAAGTGGCCAAAAGCCACGATGTAGGTCCAATACGCGATATCATATACAGGGCCTAAATGCAGGTTGTACGCCGCGTAGCATCGCATAATGGAGGTGATGAGGGTCCAAGTGCCGAAGAGACGACCTGCAAGAGGCGTCATCTGGTCGGTGGCCTTGGGGTCGTTCTGCGCCGAGACGAGCTTGTCGACTGCGTCCTCGGGGTTGTATGTCGCGGAAGCTGGCGGGAGCTTTGTGTTAGCAATGAAGCGGCCATTGTACAGACGACGCGAGAAATGAAGCGTGGAGTATGTCTGGACGCAATTGCCAATGGACATGACGGATAGCTGTTTAGATGTAGGCGTCAGCGACTTCTTGCACTTTGAAGTAAGGGGGTTGAAGTAACGAGATGTTGGCCCTGCTTGGCCGGGAGGCTGAGCGTACGACGAGGATGTAATACGGCAGGACACCCTTGCCATCAGGCAATACAGACTTGACGAGATCCATAGCAAACTAGCTTGCGAAGCAGCGACTCGACTAGTAGGCTCCAAGGTCGTGAATGACTTCGTGGGATATTTATTAATCCTTTGATTGGAGGTATGGTGATGCTTGATTCCTCTATCTATCTGTTGGATACGGAATAATTCCCCCTATATATAATATTGGGCCATCGGCCCACCCATGATTACGTAAGCTATATATTTCCCCAACAGGGATGAGCTGAATTTCGCCGACGATGATTTTGCCGAGTGCGCGAACACGCAGCCACGGATTTTTAATACGCAGCAGCAACTAGGCCTGGAGTGGAAGAATGGTGGGGACTTTAACTCATATTATAGGGACAATCTAAAAGAGGTTACGCTTGTCAACGGCCTAAGTCATAGAAATCTCAATAAATATTAAAAATAAGGGATTATAGTAATTATACCTTAAATTGTTAAATAAGAAAATTCTCAATAATAGATTCTTTATTTAATATAGATCTAGCTGATACGGACGTAGAGTGTACTATTTTTATAGACTCAAGCCTTAGGCTCGGGTCTTTATATGGATACTGGAAGACAGTTAGGGGGGGGGGGGGTATTCACGTGGGCGGTAGGAAGGGGGCGGGCTGAATTTGTCCAGGAGGGACCTCGGCCACAGAATACAGGATTAAAGGGCTCGTAAGGGGGAAGGGCCTACCTCCCAGTATATAGCATAGGGGCAGGGAGGGCGAGAGAGGTTCTCTCTCTCTTTCTCTCTCTCCCTTATGATTATAGTTCTCACTATAGACGCTATGTACTAGTAAAATCCCCGAAAAAAATACTTGCTGCTGCGTATTCTAAAATTCGTTGCTGCGTGTTTGCGTACTCGATTTTGCCTAGGTGGAGCTGGCGATTGACGATAAAGCTTGACTTGGTTGGGTCCCCTTCGGCTGCACAACAAGCTGCTTTGCAGGGGTCATCAGAGACGGCCGGCAGTTCTTCCCGCAACGTTCTTCGCCCCTCTAGTATCTCCCCCCTCCCACCTCTGGAGGTGCTTCCTTGACACATCTCTCATCATGGACAAGATGTTCGATCATCCAGCCTTCGCAGCAATCAAGCCTTATGCTGAGAGGCTCCCCTCTCTACCACAGCCAGTGGTTGGCGCCCTTGCTGGCATTGGCGCTCTGTACTTGGGGACGAAGCTCTTGAGCTACCTGCGCCTTGTCTTCAGCGCCTTCGTCTTCTCGGGCCACAATGTGAGTCGCTGGGATTGATCCCGCTGAACACCTCTTTATACTCTCCTTTTACTAACTCGGCGATTTTTCTTTTTTTCTTGCATAGCTTCGCAAATACGGCCGTGCCGGATCGTGGGCCGTCATTACCGGCGCCTCTGACGGCCTAGGTAAGGAGTACGCTTCGCAGCTCGCTGCCAAGGGCTTCAACCTCGTCCTCGTTTCCCGAACCAAAGCGAAGCTCGAATCACTCGCCAGGGAGCTCGAAGACAAGCACGTCAGAAAAGGTGGTCTCAAGATCAAGACTCATGCCATGGACTTTGCCAAGGATGACGATGCCGACTACGAACAACTTGCCGAGTTGGTACGAGGTCTTGATGTAGCCATCTTAATCAACAATGTTGGACAGAGCCACAATATGCCTGTTTCCTTCTTGGAGACGCCCAAGGATGAGCTTCAAAATATTGTCACCATCAATTGCTTGGGAACCCTGAAAGTCACGCAGATTGTTGCTCCTATTCTCAAGCAGCGCAAACACGGGTTGATCCTCACAATGGGCTCCTTTGGTGGCTGGACACCCACTCCTTATCTTGCTACGTACTCTGGCAGTAAGGCCTTTCTTCAACAGTGGAGTAATGCCCTATCCTCCGAATTGGCCGACGATCATGTCGACGTGTACCTTGTTCTTAGTCACCTTGTCACGACCGCCATGAGCAAAGTTCGTCGCCCTAGTCTTCTGATCCCCAATGCTCGCAACTTTGTCAAGGCTGCTCTTGGCAAGGTTGGTCTCGGAGGCTATCAGACGGCACCGAACACTTACACGCCTTGGTGGAGCCACTCTTTTATGCTCTGGTTTATTGAGAACATTCCTGGTGTCAACAGCCCTGTGACAATCTGGTACAACAAGAAAATGCACTTAGATATTCGAAGACGAGCCCTTCGTAAGCAAGCTCGTGAGGCCAAGAAGCAGTAAAAGAAACCTGCACTAACCTACCAAGCGAGAGTTCTAAAGATGACTATGATCAATCACTGGAAAGGGGGGTAACTAATAGGATTGGAAGATCATGAGGCATGTCACCAGTTACAGCCGAAGTTGGTGTGCATAGGAAATAATGAGTGCAAGATCCAACTATGATATAGACATTAACACCACCAAAAGGCTCAAGCTGGTTCATGTATAATGAATGAAGCCTCTGTATGAATACGCCATGATTTCTAATTGAAAAGAAACGACTTGAGATTAATTGTAATTTAAATAGAGACATACAGATAGGGAGAGCCTACGGAGTACTCGAGGTAGATATTCCTGCTTGTTGTGACCAAATCACCGGATTAATCAGGTGCCGATCTCGTGGGTATGACCCGCGCGACAGGATTTTTAAAAAAAAAAAAAAAAAAAAAAAAAGAAAAGAAAGGAAAGAAAGGAATAATTCACGACTCTGCTTGCAATTGTGCCCGCAGCTTAGTACTGCTCCTTTTTCGCGACCCAACTACTTCCCCACCCCACTCAAACGCTGTTTGGCTGCAGATACATGACTCAACGGCCACAAACCACACTAGACGCTCTTCTATACCAGATATTTGCGTGCTGGCTCCGGTATGCGATTTACGCTGAATAGACGCCTTTATATATCCTGTTTCGCACGAAAAGAACCTTCACTTGGGCTTCGCAGCTTCGCAGCTTTCTCTTTCCCTCGATTTGCGACAGCAGCTCTTGCACATCACCACCACGAAGACGAAACTATGGCGACCCAGGACGCCAAGGCGTCCCGCGCTCCAGCGGTTACACTGAAGACTCCCAAGGGTACTAGAGACTGGAGTGGGCAAGATATGCTTCTCCGTGATGAGGTCTTGTATGCTTACAACTCGACCAAGTCATATGGTCACGGCAGCTCCTCCAATACAGATGTGGAAAAGCTGATTCAGTTTTATTTGTAGCAAAACGATCACTGATGTCTTCAAGAAGCACGGCGGCACACCCCTAGATACACCGGTATTTGAGCTGAAGGATATTCTCTCTGGAAGTGCGTTTGCGACCCAGGACCGAGACAGTTGTGCAGTTTTATCGTCCAGTGACTGACGCATTCAGAGTATGGCGAGGACTCCAAACTTATTTACGATTTGCAGGACCAGGGTGGCGAGCTCTGCTCCTTGCGCTACGATTTGACGGTCCCTTTTGCTCGTTGGTTAGCTATGCACAACATTCAATCAGTCAAACGCTACCATATTGCCAAGGTTTACCGAAGAGATCAGCCCGCTATCGCTCGAGGACGGTATCGCGAATTTCACCAGTGCGACTTTGATATTGCTGGCGTTTATGACCCTATGATACCTGACGCCGAGGTTCTGCGGATTATTATCGAAGTTTTCGAGGCTTTAAAGCTTGGAGTTACAATCAAGCTGAACCACAGACAAGTCCTGGATGGCATGTTTGCCGTTGCAGGTGTTACAGAAAATAAAATCCGGACGATCAGTTCAGCAGTTGATAAGCTAGATAAAATGTCTTGGAATGATGTCAAGATGGAAATGGTAGAGGAAAAGGGCCTGGCGGCAGAGGTTGCTGACCGTATCGGTGAATATGTTCGCCACGCTGGTACCATTTCTGAAACCCTGGCTCTCCTCAAATCTAAGGCTGAATTGGTCGCAAACGAGCAAATCAAACGGGGTCTTGATGATATGACTCTGCTTGCATCCTACGTCGAGGCGTTTGGTATATCTGACAAGATCTCCTTTGATCTTTCGCTTGCCCGAGGTTTAGACTACTACACTGGCCTGATCTACGAGGTTATTAACCTGCCCCCAAAGTCCGAGGACGGGGTTGCTTCCGGCAAGAAGTCCAAAAAAGATGATCCCGCTAGCCAAGTCGGTAGCATTGCTGCAGGTGGCCGTTACGATAACCTGGTGGGCATGTATGGCAAGAAGCAGATCCCATGTGTGGGCATCTCATTCGGCGTCGACCGTATCTTCACCATTCTGGAAGCTCGACGCCAAAAGGAGGGTATCAAACAGAAACGTGGCATTGATGTATATGTTATGGCCTTTGGTGGCAAGGAGTTCACTGGTCTCCTCACTGAACGTATGTCGGTAGCTCAAAGACTCTGGAGTGCAGGCATTTGTGCCGAGTTTTCACCCAAAGTCAAGCCAAAGCTGCCTCAGCAATTCAAGGCGGCTGAAGGCGTGCCTTTGGGTGTCATTTTGGGCCAAGAAGAGCTTGCTGCTGGACAAGTCAGACTCAAGAAGCTGGGACAAGGTGAGGCCAAGGCTGGAGAGAGTGAGTCAACGGAGAGAGATGATGGACAGTTGGTGTCTCTCGATAATTTGGCTGATGAAGTGAAGAAGTTGCTTATATAGACAGCGTGCCATAGCCTTCAAAAGAAGGAAGTTAAAGCATAGAATGGACAGATGTTTCTGTCTACATACCTGCATAGATACACATTTACCGTCAAAGTCCCAGAACACCTGTCCAGCGCTCAGACCCTTCGTCTGCTGCATGCTACGACCAAATCTTGCTCATGAAGATGTCTGAATGACATTTTCCAACGGGTTTGTTCCAATCGATAATTTCTAAGGAGATTGTTCCGTAATTGCGCATTTGGATGGTTCTGACTGAATACACATGCTCATGAAACCGACTGGTTTGGCAACCCAATCAGGCTTAGCGTGGTCACCGCTAACTATCCTTGTCGCGAAAAATCCAAGCTGACCAGCCTCCTCAGCTTGACCTGCCCTACATATTGAACAATTGTCGAATCTCTTTCCCGTCAGCATTTGCTGCCTTTGTTCAGTAACTCTAATTCCGCTCCAGGTATACGGCTAGAACGCTAACAATACTATTGGGTCACTGAAATACCTTCGTGACGCGAATCGCGACCAGGTCATCGACACAACATTGCGCGAGTCGAGCTGAGTGAGCTTTTTTTTTATATGGTAACATAATCGCGTCGAAGCCGTCTGTTCGCAGTGCACTCTCCAATCTCAGCCGAGCGACCGACCGGGCGATTGGGGACGCTTCTGCGAAGCTGGCACCTACATCAAGGCGCCAAGCTTGAGCTTATGGGGTGAAGGTGTTCTTATGCTGATCGAGATGTCGTTTCCTCAAACACCCTTGCGGCCAGTGCCTGGCGCGTTCCTGAACACGCCGGCCGTAGTCTCGAGATTCCAGTCCGGTTCGGATCCCGTACGACGACAACTCTTCCCGACTTCATCGAATCTCCAGACTGGGGGAAATCTAGCTCTCAGCAATTCGGGGTCAGTACCTACTCATGCAACACCTACAGGAGCTCAGGGTTCGTCAACCGCCGTGACCGCGGTAAATGCTGGAAATTCTGGCCTTGTTGCTGCGAACCCCTTACCGCCTCCGCGGGTCGAAAACGTGCCGCCTGTTCTCAAGGCCGCCAAGGTCATCAATTCTTTCTTACAGATGGACGAGTGCTTCCCGGATCTGGATTCGTACTGTAGACGTAAGGCATTCGTCCCCTAGCTACAACTACGAAAATGTGGCGAATAAGCGCATGCTAATGGTCATTGTAGAAGGTGCTTCTTCCGATTACGAGCTACCAGGACCCGAATCTCCGTGGGCGCCCTTTCACAGGACACAGATGTATCCAATCCCGAATCAAGTTTTCGATCATTATAATGCAGGAGAGCTGCAGACGTTGATGGGTCTGTTCGCGGAGATCAATCATGCCTGGGTCGTTATCGACAATTGCCTGTACCTCTGGGACTATACCCATACTGATCCCGAGCTGATAGGCTTTGAAGAGCAATCACATACCATTCATGCTGTTGCTTTGGTGCCTCCAAAGCCCGGCATCTTTGTAAAGACGATTACGCACATCCTCGTTGTCGCTACGTCCTCTGAGATGATCTTGCTGGGCGTATCAGCTTCAGACACGCCTGCAGGGACCAAGTCGGTGGCACTGTATCAGACCAAGATGAACCTGTCTCTACGCGGCAACGATGTTCGTGTAATCTCTGGGTCCGCAGATGGGCGCATTTTCTTTGGTGGTAGCAGCGATATCGACATCAACGAGTTGTATTATCAGTCAGAGGAGAAGTGGTTCTCCAATCGATGCGGCAGAATCAACCACACAAACCCCGGATGGTCATCAGTCGTTTCGCTGCAAGCTAGCTTCTGGTCTCACAAGGAGCCCGAGCACATGGTGGATATTGTGATTGATGACTCTAGAAAGCTTGTCTATACCCTATCAAGCAAGTCAACAATCCGAACGTATCACATGGATGGGCCTGATCGCTTAAACAAGGTCATCGAAAAGGAGAAAGTTCACTGTCTGCGAGATATTGCTCATATGATCACACAATCCAAGCTCCTCACCGACAAAGTGAGGATAACTTCGATCAGCCCAATTTCGAAGCAGGAAGCGTCCAAACTTCATCTCATGGCGCTGACAGACTCAGGCTGCCGGCTCTTCTTCAGCGCCACCAATGCGTCATCCTATCTCTATGGATCGCAGTCTAATTTAGCGCCTCAGAGCATGCAGGTACAGTTCATCAAGTTTCCTCCGAGTCAGAACACGAGAAGGTCTAGCCAAGTTGCGCAATCAGGGCAGGTGGGAGAGTCAGTTGTCGACTTGGAATCTACCATGCTCCTGCCCAGCCGGCAGGGCATCAGGTTCGCTCCTGGGTTCTTCTTGGATTTTGTGAGCAGTGGAAACAACGCCAACACGGATATGCTATTTGTGTCAGGCCCGGAGACAGGACGAATCAAGCGCGTGTCACCAACTACCCCATTGCGCTATTTCGAGCAAGCAAGTTGGATCGATATTGGTAGTCGCGCCGAGGCCGTTGGTCTAATCACGAAACCTTTTGCCGCTGCTTCACAGCCTTTGGGGTTTGGCAACGAACTGGCAGTGCAATTTGACGAGCCTCCAAGCGAGTTTGCTGTTCTTACCAACACAGGTATTCATGTCATCCGACGACGCAGACTGGTTGACACATTTGCCGCCGCTATTCGAGACGCTCCCGGTGATGAGGCATTGGATACCATGACCCGTCGCCTTATTCAACTGTACGGCCGCGTCGAGACGGTCTCCACAGCATTGGCCGTTGCATGTGGGCATGGTGGCGACTCTAGACCCGGCGTTGCACGAGCTATTGATCAAGCCACACAAGACAGAGCCAGAGCGTTATTTGTAGACTTTGGTGGCCAGCCAACGATGGCAGAAACGGATGGTACGTCCTTGACAACTGAGTCCGTCAAACTCTCTTCTCGGCATGATGCTCTCGCACTCTATCTATCTCGACTCATCCGAAAGCTTTGGAAAGCTCCTGTCATCAGATCGGGTGTATCTCCTGCCGGTGGGATTGTGATTGACTCTGCTGTGCCTTTGTCAAAGCTGGCTGCAACTCAAGAGGATCTCGAGAGGTTAAGAAAATTCATTGAAGCCAATCGTGGTCTGATTCAGGGAATGTCTGGACCGTCCGATCTGCAAAGGGTCTCAACCAGGCAGGAAGAAGTTGCTCTTCAAGCTGAGCACCAAGCTTTGCATGCTCTTCAGAAGATTATGGAAAGCATTTCAGAAGGCATATCGTTCGTTCTTATGCTCTTTGATGAGCGTGTAGCCGACATTTTCGCTCGTCTGGACGATACTTCCCGCCAACAACTTCGGGAACTGACATATGAGAAGCTTTTTTCACAAACCGATGGAAAAGACCTTGCCAAGCTACTCGTCAAGGCCATTGTCAACAAAAACATTGAGAGTGGCTCCAATGTCGAAACGGTGGCTGATGCTTTGCGACGACGTTGTGGCAGCTTCTGCAGCCCTGACGATGTGGTCATATTTAAGGCACAGGAGCATCTCAAACGAGCCTCGGAACAACCTCCTAACACAAACCAGTTCAGGACTCTGTTGCATGAAAGTCTCAAGCTCTTTGAGAAAGTTGCTGGGAGTCTTACTTTTGCGAATTTGCAGGCCGCAGTCACTCAGTATGTTGATATGAAGTATTACGCAGGAGCTATTCAATTGTGTCTTGTCGTTGCCCGCGAAAAAGATCGAGGCAACACAGCTTTAATGTGGGTGAATGATGGTAAGCCGGCGGGTGACCCCCGAGCGAATGCCTTCAATGACCGAAAGCGATGTTATGATATCATTCACGACGTGCTTCACCACCTCGATGCTGCTTCGAGCACGGAGCCTGAAATGGTTGACGGCAAGTTGACACTTATTGCAACCAAGAGGCTCGAGGCATACGATGTGGTCAATGGATCCGACGATGAAGTGTTCCATTTCGACTTGTATGAGTGGTATATTCAGCAAGGGTGGACCGACCGCATTTTGGCTATTGACTCGCCGCATGTTGTTACTTTCTTGGAACGCCTGGCAGCTACAAACTTCGAGCATGCGGATCTACTCTGCCGTTTCTACACCAACCGTAGCCGCTTCTTTGATGCTGCCGAAGTCCAAGTGCAGTTGGCAAATTCCGACTTCCCGCTAGGCATCAAGCACCGCATCAAGCTGCTCAGTCTGGCCAAGGCCAACGCGAATGTCGCCACCGTGGGTGTCAGCCGACAACAGCAACAGCAGCTGAATCATGTAGTTACAGAGTTGCTTGATGTAGCCAACATTCAGGATGACCTCTTGGGACGCCTCATGATGGACGATAGAATCGGCCCTGAACGAAAAGCCGAGATTGAGCAGGCTCTAGACGGCAAAATCGAAGAACTATCCACGGTAAGAAATGGGACTTGCATGCGCGTGACGAGTTTTAAAGTACGACTTGCTAACATTGACTGTTATGTTTGTTTAGCTGTTCAACAAATATGCAGATCCAGCTGGCTATTATGATTTGTGCCTACTGATTTACCACACTGCCAATTACCGCAACCCCACGACCATTTCTGGAACGTGGAGCAGCTTGATCCAACAGACACACGACGAGGTCATGGCGAGACTGGAAAATCCTGAGGCAGGCATGCCAACACCACCATTACCATATGAAGCCGTCATCAGCAAGATTCAGAACATCGCCCATCACACCTCGCTCGACAGCTTTGTTTTCCCGATTCAAACGCTGCTCCCTGAGCTCTGTAGGTATGCAGTAGCATACCAGCAGGATGCAACCATTGGAGCAGATCCAATATGGCCTGGTCAGCTATTTCTCACCCTTGGTGTATCGCACGATATGATTGTGCGAATTCTGGAGAGCATTTTCGACACTCAGGACTACGGTTTCAGCGGCATGGTGCGTTACCGCATCGTGGAAATTATCGCATATGTTGTCAACGACTGGGTGGCAGAGGTTCGTCGACGCGGTGGCGCCGGTAAGGGCGGATCTATTGGACCCTCGGTTGGCGAGCTGCTGGGACGATGCGAAGCCGCGTTACCGCCTCCAGGGCAGGGCAATAACCACGGGGGAGCAGATTTAGCAGATATCAGACGGATACTGAGGACGCTAAGAAGAGAAGTAACGGGATTGATAGAACGGGTTCCGACAGGAAGCTTGCGATTCGTGTGATTGAGTGGGTGTGTGGATGGGAAGCAAGAGAAGATCAGTTATCTACTTAGTTTTGAGAAGATGGGTAGCGAAGATTGCCTGGCGCTCAATGGCAGGGTACATATCGTACCCGGTTTTTTTGCTCTTTTTTCTTTTTTTCCCACCGTCATTTATGTTATTTCCCAAGACAATGTAGCATAATATTCATGGGAATGGAGGGGATGACATCATTGGTATAGAAATTTTATGTCTGAATGATGTACGCCAACAAGGTGTGCGGTAGATGGTTTCGGAGTCTGCAGCTCCAGTAACACGCCAGTCGACACTGGCAAGTCTCGAAAATGTTCCTGAGATCTGTTGCGTTGCTTGGGGGTGCGGACAGATTTTGTCGGGATTATTTATGGTGTTGCAGGGACTTTACGGCAACTTGCTTCTGGATAAAAATGCGTGCCATAGGGTAGCAAGAGCTATATGACCAAAAATCCACGACAATAAAGTACAGTGCAGTAATATCCTTATATTCTACAAGGAGTAACTTTTCTTGGGATTCCCTATTCAGCCATGAGAAGAAGAATGCATGAGCAACTCAGCCTTCATCTTATCGGCGCACCTGCAAGCCTACGATTCATCAATATCACGCACGTCGAGTCTGGGAAGAAGTTGATGAATTTGCTTGCTGAAGCATTTTTCCAGCTGTAATTAACGAAAACAGAACCCAAGACACCCTGTTTGCTCGCTAGATGTCGTGTGCGGGACGGGTGTGGTGACGCAGGAAGTGCAGACGTTGGGAAAGGCCATTTTGCAGGGTAGTTCGTTTCTGGGCGCTGACGATGTTCTGAATAGTGGACAGAGGACGACGGGTGTACTACTATCGGACTTTGAATGCTAAGTTAAGGTGTCTTTGATGCTAGATGTCCATTGTTTGCTAAATTTTTTTTTTCTTTTTGGGGGGGGTGGGGGCAGAACACGGGTTACCAAAGAGGTTGTTCACACACGTGGCTATCGCACTGGGACTGCGTTAGATTCCAATGTACTCAAAGGTGAGTCGCATTGAATAAACAATATCATCCAAATTAGATATGCGGGGAGGGATGGAATATACATTGAAGGTTATCTACATATCGGGAGAGCGAAGAAATAAATCTGCTTGTCACATGCTTCCTAACTCGAGACACATTCTCAACCGACCTTATATCCCGATGCTGACCCTTCTACTGGTAGATCGGACGCCTCATGCTGTATAGATCTCCCATGAGGCTTCGTGTCCCCCTTCTCTTCGAACCCTCCTGCGTTCATGGAACCATGTCCAGCGTGTTCGGAAGACGACCGCCTCACATGCCCAAGAGGCATTTCAGAAGGAGCCTCGGGTGCAGCCTCCTCATCCTCGTCCTCATCCGACAACAACACATCTCTCTTTCTCCACTTCCACCACGCCATAAGCCCTGAGCATATCAGGAGCAAACCCGTCGTCGCCACTGCTATAGTCATCCTCCCCCAATTCCCGCCCGTCGACTTATCAATGCGCTCAATCGACCACGGATAGCACTCCGACTTGACAATGATGAAGATGCCTAGTCCAACGTATAGAAGCGGCACGATGAAATTAGCATACTTCTCCGCCACCCGCAGCACATGCCTCTGCTTCATGACCAGAAACGCAGCCAGGCACCACAACCCTACCAAAATGTAATAAATCACCACATAAACCGCAATCTCCGCGCCCTTGGTCTGTGAGAACAGCGGGATGTACGTCCCTATGTTGTCCCCGCCGTTCATGAGCGTCACGAGCGCGACCTTGAAAATGCCTCGCATGGAGGCAACCCGCGAGATATGCCCTTCGTCGTCGCCGTCACCGTCGCTGTCGGAAATCACCCAGTCCAGCATGTTCCATAAGCCAAGGAGGATGGGAAGGAGGCCTAGAAAGCCGATGGGCTCGGAAGGCAACACAAGCGAGACACCGAAGCCAATCATGCTGATCACGACGATGACGGTGAAGCCGAGGTACTGGCCGGCGACGACCTTCCATGGCGTGATGACCTTGCTGGTCGTGGCTTCGGCCATGAAGGTCACGAGGACGAAGATGTCGTCGATGTTGGTGACGGCGAAGGAGCTGCATGCTGTGCCGATGGCTCTGCCGAAATGCATTGTGAGAGCGCTTGGCTACCCTGGGTAGCGTCAGATGCGAGACTTTGTGAGCATAAGGTCATCTCTTTAATGACTTGAGTACCGGATGACTCTTTCGCAGTGGATGTGATCTGGTTGGAAGACGCGAAAGGGTGATTGATTGAGTTCGTTCCCGCATGTCGAGGATGGATGGCTGAATTATTTTCGACGCTGGTGGCAGTGCAGAGTAGTCTTCTCCTTGGCAGGGCGTCTGCAACCACAAGAGTGGGTGGCCGCAGGCGAACTCGATCAAAAATTGTCAGAATGCTATCATAAGGGTTTTATTTGCTTCAACTTTCTGTGTCAACAAAAAATTAACCAGGGTGCTTCCGCCCAGACGAGAAGTAGCACGATTTAACTAACTACTCAGTTCCCGTTTCCGGTTCCTTCCCCACACGTCATAGGCATGGCCCCTGGTAGGGCACCTGGTAGCACCTGATGGCACCTAGTGGCTAAAGGTTGTTGCCTACTCTCCTGATTGGCTGCATTTGTGCAACCCACAGTACATTGCATGTACGTACTCCGGACGATGAAGTAAAAGATGCCAGCAAAACAACAGCTTGAGAATTAACTCGACAAACTTGGTCTTGCCGCTAGTTTTACCTCCCGCGTCGGCAATTAGACGAATGAATCCGAGCGAATGGTGCGGTAGGAAACGTCCCTGACAGTTCTCTGAACTCCCTTCCCGTTTGTCCTGCCCTGCTCTGTTTCGTTTCTCGCGCCCCGACTTCGCGCATCGTCATGCGTGCTCTCCTGTCCGTTTTGCTGGGCGGACTGGCTACCTTAGGAGCTGCAGCATCAAAGGAGCATCTGGATGGGCTGCCGGCGTACCATTACAATGCGCCAATCAAGGTGGAATGCATGAATCGAAGCTCGTAAGTCGGGAGCATGAACACAAACGCTTCAATTTCCACCGCTGACTTTTCCTTTCTTAATGCCCAGGGAAACGGGCGAACACATCGAGCTTCCGAACCACGATATTCAATGGGTGCCCTTCCCCATCTGCAACGAGACGGGCAAGCCACTCGAGTTCCACTATGGCTACGAAGGCGAACTGAACTGCACTCTCGATTTCATCTCCGACCCCTTCTTCCACCTCCTCGAGTTTTATATCCACAGCGACGCCCCCATGTCATGTCGATTGCCCGCTAGACCGCCCGCCGTCGTGGAAGTCGTCGGCGAGAAACCTCCGCCCCAAGAATACATCCCTCTGGTGTTTGCGCTCGCGGGGACCCTCCAGATGAGCCATATGCACATCAGCACACATATGAACGTGCTGCTTCACAGCATGCCCAAGCACCATATTCGCCCGCACGACAGCGGGGTCCTCGACTCTGCGATCGCATATAGTACGAGCCCATCAAGCCACATGGAAGGCACGCAGGCCGCGCGCATCATCCCGGGTGAGCCTCTGCCCCTGAGCTTCTCTGTACGATGGTTCCCGACACCGCATTTGCCCAAAACGGAGGGCAAAGTCGAATGGAGAGGGCTAGGAGGTCATATTTACGCTAGCACCGTCTTTTACAGCCTTGTTTCATTTGGGGCTGGTGCCGCGCTGGCCGGACTGTATACTTTGGGTGTTGTTTTGCCGAGGAGACTGAAGAGCAGGTCCATGGGTGGTGCGACACCGCTTGGTTACGGCTTGACTGCTGGTGTCGTCGGGAATGGCTGGGGTTATTCCAAACGGAAGGATTGAGTGGCATGAAAAGTATATGCTTCTTTTCGTTAACGCTTTCATGGTTCCAATCTCGGAACTCAACGTGTATTTGTGCTAATGGCGGGGTTTTTATACGGGATATGAACGAACAAAGATACCTAAGGTTTTTCTGGCCGATTGTTTGAATTATGTGGTTTCCCCCACAGACGGGTGGGCTTGTATTATCTAGCTTATGATGGCTGTTATGCCGGAGGCGACATGACGACTGCTCATGCTGCTATTCCATCTCACGGACTGCTGCGCTAAATACCCAGGGCGTCATAATCCTGCTGATGATTGGAGAAGAGGACTTGCTTCTTTATTTGCTGCTGGCTGCACGCGAGGCAGCAATCTCAAATACATGTCAATCGCCATGATGGCCGCTGCCGACCAAATCAGATATCGCACTGTCAAACATCTGGGGGAAGGAAAAGAGCCTTGTACTCACGAACTACGGCAAAGGGAAGATAGGTGCCCCAGAATAGCGGACCCTTGTGTTCATCGCTCACCCTATCCGGACCCATGTGCCATATATCGAAACAACAGGCAAAGGAGCCCATGAACGTGATACACCCGTACGTCAGGCCGGCCAACTCTGTAGGACCCGATGTGGGCTTAAATGAGGCCAGCTTGTAGACAATAAAGAGAGTCAATGGTAATTGCACGAAGGCCTCGACGTAGACGAAGCCTTCGAACCATGGCTCCTGGGGTGCAGGTACGAAATAAGGGTCTCCGGATTGGGCGACCCACCATGCGCGCAGAGACAGGAGCACATGGAGAGGCGACGAGGGGGCTTGCCAGAGGAACTTGGGGTAGAAAGGAACGAGATCGAGAACTAGAAGGTTAGTCTCAAAAGGGATTAACCGGCAAGCGAAGCCGGGAGGCGAATGTGTGAGGGGGACAGGGTACATACGGAGCATTCCTAACAGTTGGCTGAATACGACGATGAGGTAGAGCTTATCGCGGGTTGTTGCCGACATGATGTGTTATGTATGATCTTTAGAAGGCAAGGAATGAGCGAAGCTGACTCAATGGGTTGCACTGCTTTGTTGGCTCTGATGCAATAGTTATGGTATAACTAGGGACAAGTTTGAGGGAACCGTCTTGTTGAGAGCCAATCGCGGCAATTGGCTCTCGTGCAATGCCCCACAGTATTATTCCTCCAATAAGTCGGCATTCGACTCCCTTGTCGCTTGAAGAATTGCTAGCAGCGGGAACAATGCTGCTTCTCGACGACGAAGGACGAGTCGCGAATGGGACAGGATGTGCAAAAATCCAATGAATGATGAAAACAGCAACTCCATAGTGGTGGTAAACAAGCTATGCATACGCCTATGCCCCTGACCAAATGCAGCCATCTCGTCAACCCCTTGTCGTAACAGACACTACTCGCCCATCATCAATCTTCACGATGACGTCCGATCTCGCAATTATCTCCGGCCGATGAGACACCGAAATCACGGTACAGTCGCTGAAAACATCCTCTAAAACAACCTGCATCGCCTCTGCCGTCTCAGCATCGATAGAGCTCGTGGCCTCGTCAACGAATACAATGCTGCTATCGTACTCAAGCTTGTGCAACACCGCCCGCGCAATAGACAACAGTTGCTTCTGGCCGTGAGAAAAGCCAACGTCCTTAAATGGCGCATCCAGCCCTCCTCTGGATTCCACAAATTCTTGGAGCCGGACTTTCTCGAGAACGTCATTGATGACCACCTCATGAATTTGGTCAACCTTCTTGGCTCTGGTTGAAGGCAACAAGTTATGGCGCACAGTTCCCGGAAGTTCGATAAAGTCTTGAGGTATTGTGGTTATAAAGGATCGGAGATCTCCCCGTGGAATTCGCGATAGTTCTGTCCCGTCAATCATGATTGTTCCTGTGTAGTCGAGAAAGTTTAAGAGAGTTAAAAGCAGAGAGCTCTTGCCACTGTTACGTCACTTCGTTAGCCATAAAGATTGGCACACCGATTGAATTGTGAGAATACTCTACCTTCCTGTTCTGCCAATCACGGCGACTTTCTGACGGGCCTGGACGTCCAGATTAACGTTTTTCAACGCCATCTTTGGTGGTGAATTGGGAACACTGCGGAGAAAGAAGTAGTGTCAGCGTAGAGATTCCATTCAATTGCACAGTTGCACTGCGAGGTTGGTGAACAAGAAATGGAAAAACCTACTTGTATGTCGCGGTAACATCTACTAGTTGAATCGTCCCCTCCTTGAGACACCCAGGTGGTAAGGAGCAGTTATCGCCGTCTTGCTCAATGGGAGTATGGTCATTGTGATAGCGAATGCGCGAGATAGCACCAAGCGATGTTTCAAGTCCGATCCAAGTCTCAACCATGAGGCTTATGAGTTGTCCGAAATTGATCAGGACAAGCAGCGCTAGACCCAACGAATTCTGTGTTGTTTGCATGAAACAGAGCGCAGCTGAAACGAGAAATGTTGCCACTCCGAGAACAAATAATTCCAACACAAGGCTCAACCATCTCTGTATGCAAAACATGTAGTAGAATGGTTTTTGCGAGTAGTCTAGAGCTTGAAGACCTTGTGACAGGTACTCGGATTGCCACCCGAAGCTACGAATATGCAGGAGACCCGTGCCTACCTCGGTGAATTGAGCATACAACGGCGTTTTGGCATCCAAGTCGAGATGTCTCATTTGTCGCGAAGTCCGAAGATAAAAGTACTGGATCAGATACAGAAAGCCGAAGATGAAAGGGATAGTAGCCGCAACGTAGCTTGCACCTGATGAAATGATACCAACATCGGTGATAACCAGGCCACCCACTGCAAACATTGCCCCTTAGTGAAATCTTAGAAAATGAACCTGAGGGAATGACGTACAGTAAACAAACACATATAGAGCCAGCGGTAAGTCTTGGCTCACGAGGCTCATGTCTTGGCTGAATCTATTACAATAATTAGAATTCGTGATAACCCCTGGTTAAAAATATATCGACAACGTACAGATTGAGAATTGATGCAGAACTGGTAGAGGACAACCAGGACATCGATGATCTGATTTCTGCCAGTCAGACACAACAACAGAGACTAAGATTACTTTGACAGGGAAAAAACAGAGATCTTGTCCCATACTTCATGATAGTTTCGAGGAGTCTGCGGTGGAGGGTTTCGGAAGAGTCAGGGACAACTCTGAAGTAGTATATACTATTAGAATCATTAGTGCTGTGCTTGAGAGGGATGCGAGAGCAGATAACCGCACCAAAGAGTAATTCCGCTAACTATGCAATTCGAGATACCGATAAGGATATATCCTATCAGGTACAATCTGTCTTCTCGACCAACACCGAGCCAAATTCGGACGTAGATGTCTAGCACCGATATTAGTTCGCCACAAGAGGGGGCCAGAAAGATTGGCGTGAATCAAGGAGGGTGGGGATAACCATGCAAGAAGGAGGGCAGACAAACCAGGAAGCTTTTCCGTGAAAGCTGATAGTAGCATCGTTACTAGCCAAACCCCCCAGTTCCATTTGCTAGTTGATGCAAAATAGTATGTATATAGACCAATGTCTCCTTTCTTGAGGTTGGACAGCATGTCGTCAGCCATGCCATTACCTTGAATATCTAGTGATTTAATCGCAAAGTGGCTGTCGATAACACTTTCAGTACATTTCATTCCGTCGGACATCAGATCCTGGAGCGCTACCTGGTCCCCCAGCGCCTCAGCCGTATTGGAGAAGTTCTTCACGGAGCCGTCATCATCTATGACGATGATTCGATCGGCTGCCTGAGCATATTCCACTATAGAGTATATGTTGGTGATACGAAAAGAGAACCTTCGCAGCCAGAGTACTGGGTCAATAGACATACCATTGTGAGTAGTCATCAGGACCGTACTTCCATATCGCTTTAATAATCCTTCAGGAGCCAGCAGACGATCAAAGATTGCGTCTGCTGTGGCTCTGTCCAGTGAACTAAAGATATTGTCGAGTATCAAAAGAGTTGATCTAGAATAGATAGCTCTTGCAAGCGCCTGGGTGAATGAGGTCAGAGATTCGTCTGCCACGATGCTTTCATGGTATAAACAAACGTACCACCCTTTGCCTTTGCCCGCCACTGAGGTTCGTGCCGTTATTTCCGGCTTCTGTTTGATCGCCCTTGGCGAGCTGCTCCATGTCTTTATTGAGAAGACATGCACATAGCACAGCACAGTACCAGTCTTGATCATAACCATTTCTACCTACAATATTATCCCGAATAGTAGCATTTCTTAACCAGGGGCTTTGGTCACAGTAGGCGATTTGCCGCTGTTCAACATACACAAGTCCGTGAGTAACGTAAGCTTCGCCGATAATTGCCTTTAGAAAAGTTGACTTGCCAGATCCAGTGCGACCTAGAACTAAAGCAACCTCTGAACGTGCAACAGAGAGATTCACATTTTTGAGTATTGGTTCTCTCCCAGTTGCCACAGCGATGGAGGCATCAAGGAGAACTACTGGAGGTTGTGGTAGCTGCAGCTCGATCGAAGGTTTGGTACTAGACTTTTTTGACGACTTGAATGATAGAGGTCCCTTTCCTTCCTCAAGATCTCCGTTGGAATGGCGTAAGACCAAGTCACTGATGGTCTCCCTGTCATCTTGTCGTTCGCTGAGAACAAGATAGGTTTCGATTCGTTGAAAACATCCCAAAATTGATGCAACAAGACTATAGGAGACCATTAAACGTTGCAAAGGGCCGGACGTCAATGTAATTAGTGCCAAAGTTGTATATATCTCGTCAGCTTCTAGCCCTGTCTTGAATCTTGTCCATAACAGAGCAGCGGTGATCACGAGCACTGGTGTCAAAGCATGACAGAGTATGACTAAGCCAGCGTTAGTCGGATGCTGGTAGATGGAAGATTGATAAAAAAAAAAAAAGAAAAGAAAAGAAACATCAATAAGAAGTTAAAGGAAGAGAAAGATGGGGAACAGGATATGATGTGTTGTCTTTGCCTGGAGTACTCACCAGCGGACTTAAGAATCACAAATAGAAGTCGAAATGTTCGTGAATGAGCCATCTCTGACTCTCGGAGCTCTTGGAGCATGTCAACTATTACCGGGCACAGGCCACATATCCTGATACTTTTGATCTGCTCCAGAATGCTCGAGGTAATTGCTACTCGTTTTTCAATCGATCTATTCCATTCCGCTCGTGCAGGGCTCATCCGCCTGCCGATCATGAGCGCGCACACGGTCGCAACTGAAGTTCTCTCAATATATGCCATTGTAACTGAAGTACAAAGTACCTAGTTGCGGAGTAAATACTTACTTATACCAGGAAATATGACCAGGAAGCTTGCAGCGCCAACAGCCGTTGAAAGAAAGTACACTCCAAGGCCAAATTCAATCAAACTAGCCCAGATCTCATGAAACTTAGGTAACCCCGTTACTAAGCCTTCGACATCGGTGCTCATAAGAGTTACAGCTGAAGACTCTTTAGCATTCAGCTGACTTATGACCAAGTTCTTCTTAAAAATCTCTGTCACAAGCGTTCCACGGAGGAGGGTAACTAAGCGATAGTTCATATGATTATATATAGCTTTGCTGATCTGATAAGATAATGGATGTCAGTACTAAGGCTAGATGGGCAAGTTCCTGGAGTCCATACCGCCAGGCCAGCATAAATCATTATCGTCGCTCCAATCAAGCCATTTCTATCGCTGATTGAATGATGTTCCTCACCAAGGTATCTCACAATGCGTTGTAATAGAAATGGTTGACTGAATGTAAAGGCGGTATATAGTAACCTGGGTATGACAACGGAGAGGAAAGATCCCAGTAGGCTAAAGAAAGATGCTGTAATCAAACGATAGGAAGAATTTTTATCTAATTGAAGTCAGCTTTGTAACAATATTGTTGACACAGAAGTTGGCCGGTCAACAATGAGACCTACATTTTTCCCAATTCAGTTCAAACCTCGCGCTCAGAGCTTCTAAATCGAATTTAGGACCTAGTTGACCAAGGTGCTCAACCTGCAAAGCCTGACGAAACCCGAGCAGTAAAGTCGAATTAAGCCAGAGGAAGAGTGACCGGTTCCAAAACCCACTAGTCACTTCTTTGCTGAGAGACTTCTGAAGTTGAAGGTCGCGAATATGGCCCCTCTTAGAAAATTCTTCTAGTACTAAAATGATGAGTTTAACAATAGCTGTGGCTATACTTATACCACCGACTGCTTGGAGGCCTGAGCGGAGCAGGTATGAGCGTGCCTTTACAGTATCTAACAGCATTGTCAAACCAAGGTACAGACCGCTAAGGGCTGATGATGCCAAAGAGCGACGATGTTCGAAATTCACAACGGCGATGATGAAGATTGCTGCAATGCAGCTTAGTGAAGATGCGGCCAAAGACGCAGCCGAGCGATAAGCGGGCAACGTCGCCGAAAGTGTCAGACCAGCGACTTCAACGCCGGCAAGAGCTCCTGTCGCTGCCTGATGTGGTTCAAACGTTAGAATTGTCGACCCAAAAGAAAAAGAAAAAGAACAAGAACAAGAAAAGATATAAGTGAAAAGGTTAGAGCGAGGTGAAGGTTGAGGAATGAACGCGGGTGACTAACAAGTTTTGCCCATGATAGCCTGCCGCCGGAGGAAACATAGTCTGGCGATTTAAGATAGTAGAATAAATAAAACGGGGAAGCGGCAATCAGTAGACTTGCAGGGAGAACTGTCAAGATGGTTTGCTCAAACAGTAAAGTGAAGTCAAAGTGGGAGGGCAGTTGGGGCCCGAAATTGCTATCACCTGCAGCCACAGCTGACCTCAGCCAGACTTTGATCATATTGAAACTCTGGTTTCATTGCCCTCGCGGTCCATATGGCGGCGGCAAAGTGAACCTGTGATATGGCTCTTGAAGTCGTGGATGAAAGAGTACAAAACGGCCAGGCCGAGAACATGCAATGTGTCTATGGTGGTAATGGTGACTCGGAGGATTTAGCAGCCCAGCTAAGTTGAGCAGATTGACGACTAATAACAGGTCAACTACTGGTATCTAAGGTAGGTTAGTAGGTATACGGAGTAGGCTCAGGTCTTAAGGCAGGTTGGATCTATTATCATCTGGCACTAGCCAGGATGGACACATTTACCTACCTAGGTAGGTAAATAGGAGGGAATATTTAGCTGTCTTGGAAGTCAAAGTGCAGTATCGTTCGTTGGCCAAGAAGAATTGACACGCTCCGTACCCATAATCCGTAGTGGTCGATGCAACTTATTGGCAAGGGAGGCAAATAGCACGGGAAGCATCTTCATCTCCACGAGTGCTCGTGCTCGTGCACGACCAAGGATCAACCAGCCAACACCTGTACCCGCGCCTGTGTCCGGGACTGGGCCCTTTTGGTCTAGATTCTGGACTCTGCATAAGCGGCAGGCAGGGCGATTGACGCTGCCTCGGCAAACTGTCACGCCGCATTGTGACAGAAATTGGGGGAAATGGAGAAACCGAGTAAGCGGGACGGGGGTAGGAGAGGAGTAATACTCCGTTGGGCAGGTGGGAAGCACATTGCGGGGGTTCCAGTAAATCTCAGGTCCAGCGTATGTGTAGATTGGTCCAGAGTGGAGCCAAAAAGGGTGTATTTTTTGCAGGCGGTGAAGCTTTTAGCATATACCCAGTATATGCTAGGCATATGCAGAATGCACAGTGTATTAGTGCGAATTAACATTTTTATATTTAGTGGTATATACACTAATATCTAGTGGTATAGTGCACTAATACCTAGTAGTATAGTGCTATAGAAATGCACTCTAGATCTCTTGCTTAGAAATTAATACTGTATACTTAGTATATGCTGAGCATATGCTGGGCATATACTATTCTGCCTAAATCTACACCCGCTCTGGCTCCACTCTGGACCAATCTATACATACGCTAGACCTAAGATTTACTGTACACCCTACATTGCGAGGTAAAAGATAACGGAAGTGAGTAAGTAGTGCTAGCCTATCGGGGGGGTTCTAGTAAATCTTAGGTCTAGCGTATGTGCAGATTAGTCCAGAGTGGAGCCAAAAAGGGTGTATTTTTTGCAGGCAGTAAAGCTTTTAGTATATACTAGGTATATACTAGGTATATACTAAATGTATAGTGTATTAGTGTAAATCGACATTTTAATTCTATATATACTATATATATATATAATATATACTAAAAGATTTATACACTATAATTCTATTTTATAATAGTATTTTATAAAAGAAAAAACTAATATAATATATAAACTTAGTATATATACTATATATATAAGCTAGAAATCTTTTATACTATAATATTATAGAAGAAGAAGTAGTATAATATAGTAGATTAAGAGGTATATACTATATATATATATAGTATATATAACTAAATATATACACTATAATTCTATTTTATAATAGTATTCTATAAAAAGAAAAACTAATATAATATATAAACTTAGTATATATATAGTATATATAAGCTAGAAATCTTTTATACTAGAATATTATATAAGAAAAAGAAGTAAAGTAATACACTAAGATCTAGTAGTATATACTATATATATACTATATATATATAACTAGATCTATATACTGTAATTCTATTTTATAATAGTATTCTATAAAAGAAAAAACTAATATAATATATAAACTTAGTATATATACTATATATATAAGCTAGAAATCTTTTATACTAGAATATTATATAAGAAGAAGAAGTAAAGTAATACACTAAAATTTAGTAGTATATACTATATATATATATAGTATATATAACTAGATTTATATACTATAATTCTATTTTATAATAGTATTTTATAAAAGAAAAAACTAGTATAATATATAAACCTAGTATATATACTATATATATAAGCTAGAAATCTTTTATACTATAATATTATAGAAAAAGAAGTAGTATAATATAGTAAATTAAAAGGTATATACTATATATATACCTAGTATATATATAGTATAAGTATAGTATATACCTCTTAAAATCTTATATTTCTTACTTAAATATTTTATATAAAGAAGTAGTAAAATATATTAATACTTAAGAAAAAAGAGATTATTTTATATAAAAAGTATATACTTAGTATATACTTAGTATATTAAAATACTTATCTTTATTTATATATTTACTTATAATATATCTTTTAT
>JFHB01000210.1:0-52775 GCA_000729835.1 Atkinsonella hypoxylon
TTTAAACCTTCTAAGTTAAATTATCCTATTTAATCTTTTACTTCTAAAATAGACTATATAATTTCCTTAGCTTTATAACTAAAAATTACTTATACTATAATACTTAGAACTTCTTCTGCCTAAAGGTATATAAAGGTAGTTTCTTCTATTGTTATAAAGTTTAGAATTATAGTCTTTTAGCTTTATTCTAGCTTATATATACTAGCTAAGCTGCTTTAATAACTCTCTATAGAGTATTATAATAAACTTAGCTTTAGTAACTTTTATTTAATCTATAAAGCTAGTAAGTATAGTATCTAGTAAGGCCTTATAAATATAATTAAACTAAGAGGTTATACTGCACTATATATAGAGCTTAGCGCTAATTATAGTAGCTTAATGTTCTTAAAGCTAATAAAGAGTGTTCTTTATAGTTCTTAAATAGTTTCTCTTTAGGTCTTTAAGCTTTTTATTAGCTTACTTCTTTTAATTTTAAGGAGTAGCTTTATACTAAAGCAAAAGCTGCTCTTTAGCTTCTTTTTAATTATATAAAGTATAAATAACCTTTATATACTTATAGATTAATAGATTAATATAATAAATAAATATTTTTTATTAGTTTTCCTTTAGGATAAATAAGGTCTTTATCTTTAGCTTAAAGCTAGTTAAGTAATTAAAGATATTTTCTCTCTTAAATTAATATATATTAAACTTCTTATTAAAGGTAGCTTAAGCTTACTGCTTTTTAATAGCTTTACTTATAGCTTTAGTAAGAGCCTTATAAGGTATAGCTATAGTGCTATTAGTACTAGCTTTTTTATCTTAAGTATTTAATTCTATTGTAACCTTAGGTTTTAAAATAACTTTTTTAGAAGATTTACTAGATTAGCTAGAGCTAATATTAGCTACTTTAGATATAGAGCTTATACTTTTCTTTAAGGGATATAGAATACTAAACTTATATAAATAACTAGTAAAATAGCTTAATATAGAAGGTAGGTATAAAAAGAATAATTAATATTACTTAGTAAGAAGAGTGTAATATATATAATTCTCTATATTAGCTGTACTTTTAATGCTTTTACCTTTTACTTCTATAGTTATATAAGCTCTTAACGCTAAAACATAAAGGCTAAGAACTTAATTGCTAATAACAGTAAATATAAAAATAACTGCTAAAATAAAGATAAAAGAGAAATTTTTCTCTATAATTAAATAATTATAACGTTTAAGGGACCTAAAAACTTCCTTTTTGCTATATTAAGGCTATTTTAGCTGTAAATAATATAGAGGTTAAATAGGCTAGCTAGTATTTATAATATAGTAACTATCTTTAACTAAGCTTAGCCCTTTTTAGCTTAAAAAAGCTATAGAAATTTTTTTTCTCCCTTAATTAAATAATCCCTTATAATATAGAGCTTTTATCCCTATAATTTCCTTCTTTCTTATATTAGTAATATTTAAGCTAAAGTGCTCTTCTATCTTTAATACTTAGCAGCTTTTTCTTCTTTCTTTTAGGATCTCTATAAAAAACCTTTTAATTATATAATGCACTTTAATTAGAATAAGTCTTTAGTAAAGCCTCTATTTTTATTGTCTTAGAACTAAACCCCTAAATAACTATACAGCCTACACTAAAGTAAGTAACAATATAGTGCACGTTAAAATTAAAGAGGATTAGTAAAGAGCAAGATATTTGCCTATATATACTATTAAACAATAGCAAGTAAGAAGATTAAATAGTTAGAAAAGGCAGAAATAAAATATTAATTGCAGCTTAGAAGATATATATATATAAAAGGAGCTAAATGTACTAAAGAGTTAAAGAAAGTGTTACTAGCAGCAAAGTAATGTCTCTTAAGTGTTAAGTGTTATAAATTAAAGCGGGCTAAAAGATATTAATTAATTAAAAAGAGCTAAGGCTAAAAAGAGCCAGTAGAAGCTGCTTGCGTACTTACTTACTTCCTTCCTTAAACTATCTAGATGTTTAGGCGATGCGCACTCTTATAGAGAAAAATCTATATATAGCATCCCTTGTAAAGCTAATATAAGAGCGCAAGGGGGTAACCCCGCCGCGACACACTACTTACGTAGATGACTATCTTCTAATTAGTCTAAATCTAAGCTATATCAACAAGCTAAAGAAGCTATTACATAAAGCTTATCCAATAGAAGATAGAGGACTAGTAGAATTCTTTCTAGGTGTGCAAATCACCCGTAATAGGTCTAAAAGGTCTATTAAAATCCACTAATCTTAATATATCCTTAAAGCCCTAGAAAGATTTAAAATGCTAGATGCTAAGTTAGCTTCTATCCCTATACAGCTAGGAATTCTAAAGCAACTAGTTACAAAACTTCTCTTAAAATCCAACTATAAGCTTTATTAGAGCATAATAGGCACTATAATCTACCTAATGTTGCTAACTAGGGCTAATATTGCTTTTTCCGTTCAGTAGCTATTAACCTTTCTAGCTAAGCCCTATATAGAGCACCTAAACGCCTCTAAGCACCTCCTAAGGTACTTAAGTGGTACTAGAAGCTTTGCTATTATTTATAAGCATTCTATACCACTAGGGTCTTCTTCTAAAGCTTCTAGCTCTAAAGAAGTACTTAAGACCCTCCTTGGTTATTGCAATAGCGATTTTGCTGGTAATAAAGTCTCTTCTAAATCAACCTATACTTATCTATATAAGCTAGCTAGTGGACCTATTAGCTAGAAATCGAAGAAAGCTAGTACTATTGCTCTTTCTACTTTAGAAGCAGAATCTAATGCATTATCTAAAGCTATTAGGGAATTAGAGTAGCTCTACAGCCTTTTTAAGGAGATAAAGCTGCCTTTAACCCCTCCTATTCCTATTAGGTGTAATAATTAAGGCGCTATAGTTACTGCTTACAACCTAACGTTGTATAGTAGAACTAAGCACACCCTTTTAAAGTTTAACTATATTAGGGAAAAGATTCGTAAAGGTATAGCTAAGGTTAGTTATATTAATATAAATTAGATGCTAGCAGATAGCCTAACTAAGCCTCTTGCTATTTAAAAGCATCAATAATTCATTAAGTTACTAGAGCTTTCTAGCTAGCTTATAAAAGCAATAAAAACACTTAAAAAATCGAAAAGCAACGAAAAACAGTTAAAAATCGAAAACAATAAAAACAATTAACAACAACTAGTTATATTTAACTATAACTACCCTGGAATTACTGGAATTAGTTATGTTATTTAGTCCTGTTATTAGTACTGTATTTTCGTTAGTTAATTCTAACTTAGATATCCTTTAAAGGAGCTAAGTTGCTTATTGTTACGGGATAATCATACAGACCCGCAGGTCACTAGTGCACGTAACCGCAATTATGTATAAGTAGTTAGAAGCAACACTTAGGTAGTTAGATTGAACAATTAACTATTATTTACTAGAATACTATTACTAAATGCTCCTTACAGCAACTCTTACAACTCCTCTTATAAATCTTTATATAACCTATTAAATCTAACAACCTATTATTACTTCTAATAAACCTATATTAGATTCTACTGTAATAAGTAGTAGCAATTGCTTTTAATTGTTGCTAACCCTTCTTAAGCTTAAAAAGCTAAAATTGCAATATTTAAGATAGAGCAACTTTAGAAGGAGCTTAGTAAAAGGAATTATATTCCTTTTACTAATAAAGAACTTAAAACTATACACTAATTCTATAAATTTTACTACTAAAATCTAGATTTTTAGATTTAAAAAAGGGATCTTATACCTTAGGAAAAAAGAAGCTTACTACTTTATCTTACTTACTATAAATTTATTAATAAATAGCTTAAATTATATAACTAACTTAAGCTAATAGAACTACCTTTTTACTAGAATACTATTAATGCTTCTATAGTACAGTAGGTGTAGAGGTAGGTTAATAGAATTATTAATAAGGCTAAATCTACTAAACTCCTTATAGATTTACTAATAGTAATACTAAAAGAAAAAGCTAAGGCTAAATTATTTAGATCTAATAGCTTAAAAGACACTATCTATAAAGCTAGTGCTAGTTCTATCTAGAATATTAAAGGAAAGTAAGTATAAAGATCTAGATTTATACTACTTACTAAGAACCTAAATCTATTAAATATACCTTAAACTGCTAAAAAGAACTTATTAATTAAAGAACTAGCTAAAATCTTACTGCTTTTATAGGCTTACTAAAGGTTTTATACCTTTAAGCTAGAGTATAAAGTAAAGAAAGCAGTAAATCTACTTAGAAAAGAGAACCCCTTACTAGAATAGCTTATAGGTTTTTCTGCAGAAATTAGTAGGTAAATTAGTAGAATTAAGGGAGAATTAATTAATAAAATTAGCAAATTATAGAGAGAATTAAATAATAAAATTGCTACTCTTTAAGTAAAGTAATAATACTTAGCCTAAAAGATAGAGACTATACTTAAGCCTTAGGATAAATATAATAGATAATACTATACCTAATAAGGCTCTTAGCCTAAAAATTATAAGTAAAGAGCTTCTAATTCTTACTTACCTCTAAAAGATAACTAGAACTAAAAGTAAGGTTAAAAGCAACCTTTAAGTAAAGAAAACTATATAATATAAGAATACCTTAAATACTTTAGTACTTTTCTAAAAGAATAAAAGCTACTATAATTTCTAAAGAATCTATTAAAGTAATACTATAATAGTAAGGCTAAGAAGAGCTAAGATACTAAAAAAGACTAAAATTAAGTATTTAGTAACTTTAAATATTAGTATATAAATTAATAGGCACTATACTATATTAAAAACAACAATCTCTAGCTAAATTTAGTAAATAAAAGGCTAAATCTACATTAGAAATAGAATAACTAAAGCAATATATAGTTCTAAACCCCTAAGGAATAAATAGATTCTATATAGAAAATTACTAATATTAGTTACTTTAAACCCTTTAACAATAGAAATATCTATAAGCTAATTTTATATAAAGAAAAGTACACTATTTTCTATAATATAGAGCTATAGATCTAAGCTATTAAAGACTACTGTAGCTATAGTGCAATTAACGCCTAAGAAGCTATTTACATTAAGCTTTAGACCCTCTTTAAAGGGAATATATTAATATAGTATAAGCAGTATCTAGATTACTATAAAAAAACAGCTATTTTTAGCAGTTTAAACTCTATTTATACTACTATCTATAAAGAATTTAGTATATAGATCTAGAATATAATAATATAGCTAGATTTAGCTAAGTTTATAGAGTAGAATATAATTAAAGAAAAATTATTTAGGGAATTTACCTCTAAAGTATTCTAATATACCTATATAAATAGTAAAACTACTAATTTTTAGCTTCTTTTAAGACTCTATTATAAGCTATACTTAGGATTATAATAGCTATACCTAATTCTAATAGTAAAAGACCTAAGATCTATATATATTACTATAGTAAATAATAAGGTTAAGGATCTATAAGAATGCCTTAAGGATCTAGAAAAATAATAAAAGTTAGAAAACTATAAGGAAGGTACTAATGCCTACTACACTTAAAGTAAATTTAATAGTAAGAACTCTAAAAACAATAAGGCAGCCTAAAGTAACTAAGCTAACTAGAATAGAAGCAACAGTTAATTTTAGTTCTAACCTCTATTCTATAAAAATTACTAAAATAATTATACTTAATACCTACTATAAAACTAAGGAAATTAGCTGCTAAGAGAGTAGTAACTTTAGCCTTAGTAGAACTAAGATTTAAAGGCTAGCTAGAATTATTAGCTAGAGCTATAGTATTTTTAGTAGCTTTAACGTTTTTAATAATAGAGCTTACTATAGAATAATAAGGAATATACCTATATAATAACGTTTAAAGATAAATCTAACTAGAAAGACTATAAGAAGTACCTTAAAAGCTATAAATACTAGCTAATAGAAGAAGAAGAAATAGTTAATACTAAAGAACTACTAACTAGCCTAGAATTTAACTTTATTAAAACCTATTTTACTAAAAGTAAAGAAAAGTAAAAGAAAAAGGTTTAAATAAAGGTAGACTAAAAGGATTTATAAGAAATCTAAATAGAGTAAGTAGTTAAAGTAGTTATAAGGCTATAGCTTATTAAATCTAGTATTTTAAAGTTAAATTCCTTCCTAAAGATTTCTATTTAATTCTATAATAAAAGACTATTATATTAAATCTACTTAAATACTAAAACCTCTTTAGTGCTAGTTAATAAAGTATAGTTAACTTAGTTTAGTTAGAATATAAAATAGGCAAAAATAGAGCTAAAACTAGTTACTAGAGTGCAATTATCCTTCTATATCTCTAAAACAGCTATATTTAACTTCTATATCCCTAGATCTATATATAGTATGCCTATAACTAGCTATTTTATAGTTATAGCTAACGTAATAAGTAACTTAGGGCTAAAGCTTCTTCTAGGTTTAACCTTTCTTTATAATTATAGTGTTAAAATTAATTTTATTTGCTCTAGAGCTACTATTAGGTCTATTTATAATATAGTTGTAGAAATAGGTATCTTTTAGCTAATTTTAAAGATTCTACATTAGAATATAATAGCAGTATAAGCTATAATAATTCCGCTAAAATTGTAGAAGTATATTCTAGTTAAATAGAAGAAGGTACTAGCTAATAAAAAGGCTACTGCCTACTATATATACTTAAAATCTAACTTTATCCTAGATATATTACTTAGTATAACTAACTAGAAATAAATAGTAGCTTATAACTATTTAGATAAATTTATTATAATCTAGAAAAATTAAAAGGTTACTTATCTTTAGTATAATAAAGAGCTTAAGGCTAACTATATAATTATAAACCTATTTAATTTATATATATATTTTTCTAAGGATATTACACCTAATAATAGTCTATTACTTATAGAAGATTATAAGATATAAAAAAAAGGTAATAGTAATAGATTTAACCCTAAGAAAGTTAATAATAGTATCTCTATATATAGAATCTCTTGTCTTAAGAATGTACTATATATCTATAATAAATATAAGGTTAAGGTAGAAAACTTAAACCTAGATATTATAGCTAAACTTATTAACTTAACGGATAAATATAATATTTATTGTAATAGAGGTATTGTTTCTATACCTAAAGACTAGCATATAAGAGTAGATCTAGTAGATAGATAATAGAAGCAGCTAAAATCTATCTAAATCTACCTACTAGAAGCTAAAAATAAAGCTAAACTAGATAAGGTTTATAATAAGCTATATTTAAGTAGAAAAATATTGTATTTAGATAACTTAGCAGCTATAGTCTACCTAGCCTTTATAGTGTAGATTAAAACCTTAATAAAAAGGAAAGAATAAGTTATAGTTAATATAAAGCTGCTTAATAGTGTAGTAATGCTAAATATATACTCTCTACTAAATTAATTAAACATTATAGTAAATATATATAGTAAGAAGATATTTTTACTCTTTAATATATTAGGGTTTTTCTACTAGCTTTCTATAAAATAAGAGCATTAATCTTATATAGTAGTAATATTAAAATAAGGATTAAAAGCATTAAATATAGCGCTTATAGGCTTTAAGAATGCATTAGCTTTTACTTAATAGTATATAGACTAATTATTTTAAAAGCATTAGTATTTTATATAAATCTATATTAACAATATTATTATATTCTTTAACTCTACTAAAGACTACCTTATATACCTTAATATAGTTTTATTAATTCTAGAGAAAAATAAGTTAATAATAGCTATAAAGAAGTTATTTATAGGCTACTTAGCTATTTAGCTATTAGGTTTTATTGTTAATAGTAATAGAATTACTAATATAAATAATAGGCTAAAAGCTTTTTAAAAACTTAAGTTTTTAGTAGATCTTATAAATCTAAAGACCTTTATTAATATAGCTAGCTTTTTATAGAAAAGTATTCTATAGTTTAATGTATAAATTTACTTACTATAGAAATAAAAGACTACTCTACTATAAAAGCTTTATAAGAAAGGCTTAGCTAATAGTTTACTAAAACTAATATACTAAAAGAAAGCTTAAGAAGTAATATTTTTACTAAAACTTAAGGAAAAGAAAGCATTCTAAGAGGTAAAGGTATACTTTAATAAAAACACTATTTTATAGCACTATAACTCTAGTAAGTATTTATTCTTTAAAGTTAACGCTTATAAGGAAGGATTTAGGCTCTTTATCTTCTAGCTTATAAGCAAATAGAATAGTTATAGTATATTTAGTAAAGATATTAAAAACAATTAACTTTAACTAATTCTCTTCCTTTTAAGATATACTTTTAACCTAAAGAAACGCTATAGATTAACTAAGGTAGAGGTAGCTGCAATTATATAAAGTATTTAAAAGCTATAGAAAATAGTTTAATCTAACTACTATACTATTAATATTATTATAGACTACTTACTAGCAAAAGGGATTATTAAATACACCTTACTTACTACAATAGATCTAGATAAAGCTAACCTAAAATTAGCTAAAGTAGCTAATTATCTATTGTAATTTAACCTAAGAGTCTTCTATATACTAAAAGTGCTAAATGTAGTGCTAAATACACTCTCTAGATTACTAGTTATAGTTTTATATTAAGAGAAGGCTTATAATAGCGAATTTAATAAGCTTAATATAAGCGCGTTTTTTGCTAAAGAATATAGCGCTATAGTAGTATTAAATAAAGGTTTAAAAGAGGAAATTATCTAAAGCTATAGTTTTAATCTAAAGCTTAGTAGAATTATAGAAGGTATTAAGAACTTTTGCAAAAAGTAAGATTAATAAAATTAATAAAGAAAACTAAGGATTTTGCTATATAAATAGACTCTATAAGACAATAGACTTTTATACTATTATAATAGAAAAGGCCTATTTTAACTATATATACCTATAAAGGTTGTAGAATTTATCCTTAAAATAGTTTATAACAATTAGAACTATTTTAGTGCCTATAGAATAGCAGTAGAATTATAGGTAGTTTACTTTCTATAAATATATAAGCAGATTTAAGCCTATATTGCTTACTACTATACCTATAAAGAAAACGCAATTAACTGTAGTAAGCTGCTAAAGGAATTAAGGTTATTAGAGTTAGTTCTAACTCTTTTCTATATAATTTCGCTTAATTTTATTACTAATATACCTAAAGTTAGCTTAATAAACACCTTATAGCAAAAAGATAAATATAGCTTCTATAACTTACTATATTTAATAAATTGCCTATTTAGTAAGCAAACAATTCTTATACTTAAGTACACAATATATACAGCAGAAATTTAGGTAGAACTACTCTTATAAATACTATATTTATTAGACTAAGGCCTTCCTAAGTAGATTATAAGTAACTAAGACCTAAAGTTTATTTCTAACGTTTAAAGAAGTATATTTACTTAAATTAAAAGTAAATTGCTTATAGCTATAGCTTACTACCTATAGATAAATAGAACAGCTAAACAGAAGAATTAAATAGTTATTATTGCTGTTTAATACTATATAGTTATAAATCTAAATACACTATAGACTGCAATACTTTTAGCACTATAGTACTAACTTAATAATATAGTAGCAGCTAGTATAGGGATTTCCTTTAATAAACTTATATATAGTTTCTAACTAGCTACTATTGTTAATTTAATCTAATTAGATAATGTTCTTAGCAATAGAATAGATATAAGCAATATAGCTGTACTTTAGAAGCTATACTAGTAAAAGGTAGAAATAGTTATTAGTATAGTAAATGCCTTAAGTAAGATTAAATATAACGCCTAATATAAGCCTATTAACATTAAAGTAAAGAATATAGTCTATCTATAATTATACTAAGGATATATACTTTTAGAAAAGCTAAAAAAGAAATAGTCTCCTTAATAGGTAAAGCTATATAAGGTTTTTATAAAAGTAAGCCTATTATTATTTTACCTAGATTTTCTACTAGATTTATATATACACCTAGTAGTATTAGTAGCTTACCTTTAGAAGCTAAGATAAAGTAAAGACTCTTTTAACTAAAAAGAGTAACTACTACTGCTAATTACAATAGAAGGGTTTAGTATAGAGAACTATTAGGAAATTAAGCAAATTTACGCCTATTAAATCTAATATTTCTGCAGTAGGTTAAGTAAGCTATATTTAGAATTCCTTATATAATAGAAAGGGTTCTTTACTAAAGATAACTAATAGATTTCTAAAGATAAGCTTAAAGTTAATACTTCTAAAATTATAAATAAATATCTATAGAAGCACTCTATAAATTAAGAAAAAGAGTATTAGCGTTATTAAAAGAGTAATATAGCTTACTAAAAAACCTTAAATTAGCTAGTAAAAGCTTACTACTAACTCTTTTCCTTATAAGTCTTAATTTCCTTTATTATATAATAGATTATTTAAATCTTTTAGTATCTCTTTCTTTATTTCCTTATTTATTATTATTAAAACTATTAAAATTAACCTATATTATAGAATTATAGAAGATTAGAAAGAAAACACCTATAAATCTATATACTGTTGTTTTAACCTACTTTTCCTATAAATTTACTTTTACTTTTACAAATTTTTATACTTTCTACTATATAACCTTTTCTTTATATCTTTATATATTATAAAGTCTTTATAAATTTATTAATACTATTATAGCTACTGCTCTTTCTATCTCCTTAGGCTGTTGTTTAGCTACTTCTAATAGTTAAACACTAGAATACTATACTAAAGACAATAAACTGCCTATAGAGTAAATTCCTATAGCTTATAGAACTAACTAGCCTCTATAGAGCTACTTCTAGCCTTTTCTATTCTCTCTATAGAAAATCTACTACTATTATTCTTTTCTTTTAGTAGTTTAGAATTATTAATTTTAGTAAACCTAAATAGTTTATTCTAAGAAGAGAATAATAACAGTAACTACACTTAAGCTATAATACTGCTACTATTTAAACCTAAAGAAGAATATATTACTTTTAATATATATATTAATTATAATAATAGTTTTAACGCTAAGAGTAAAGGTTTTAAGTTTAAGGAGTAGAAATATAACTATAAAGGTAATATAGTAGCTATAGAGCTAAACAACATTAAAACTTATTTTATATTGCTTAATTTCTACTATCTATATAGCACTTTTAGTAGGCTTAGAAGTGCTAAGAGCACCCTAAAAGTTAATAAGTTTATCTTTAGCACTATTTCTATAGAAATTAAAGATAATATTAATATTACTAATATAGAGCCTATTATAGAAGACTATAGTTAATATTGCTACACTAATAAAGCTAAAGAAAAGGTATAAAATATAGAAAATACTATTTACACTTATACCTATAAATTTACCCTTAAAGGCAGTATAATAAATAAAACTAGCATTAAGGTCTCTAAAGATAATATATATTACTTACTCTAGTAGAATATAGTAATATATATCTTTAGGATTTATAATAACTATAAAGTAAAGCGCTAGAACTAGCAATATAAAGGTAAGAATACTAAGGTATCTATAGGTAACGCTAAAGTAGCTAGAAGAGGCAAGATATAGGCAAAAGCAGCTGCTACTATATACTACAGTAGTAATATAGTAAAAAAAGGTAAGGAAACTGTTACTATAGATTTATCTACTAGTTTACTATTATAGGTAGTGTTACTTACTATTTACTTCTCTAATAAATTTAGCAGAATTAATAGCACTATTATAGGTGCCTTAGCTAGTATTAGCTGTATAGACTTACTCTTTATTCTATTAGCTAAGGTGCAATTCTAGAGCTAGTGTAATAGTCTTTTTTAGAAGAAGTGTAAATTTAACGCTAAAGAAATAATTAAAGTCTACCTTAAGGATACTTCTATAGATAGTAACGCTATATAGAAGTAACTTAACCTCTATATTACTAAAATTAATAAGTTAAATAAAAAGATTAACTAGATTAAAATAGAGGCTAAAGGAGGTCTATTTAATAAGCAGTTTAATAAATTATAAACTGCTATCTATAGTATATATAACTAACTAAATAGTATAAGTTAATTTAATAAAGGTATTAATAACATTATTAATAAAAATAAAACCTTACTAAAGGTTGCTAGCAATATTAATATACTATAGGCAGAAAGTAAACGCCTATAATACAAAATTAACTACATTTATATAGACTTCTTAGAACGTTTAGCTAACTAGCCTATTGCTATATAAGGCCTCTTTAGTAATAGATTTAGCACTATTTAATGTAGAAGAAGTGCTTAGTTTATACTAATTAATCTATCTTTAATGTATTTCTCTCTATTAATTCTATAAAAGATACCTTCTATAGTAAAGCTAATGCTAACTAAGGTAAAAACGCTAACTAAGAGGCTAGCTATAGGTAAACTAGTAGAAATACCTATTAAGCGTAAAACTAGCGCCTTTTAGGCAAAACTCTCCCTAAAGCCGCTAGAAACATCCTTTAGCTTTACTTTCTAAAGAGAACTAATAGCTTACTATAACTAACTAACAATTTACTGCTATTACTAATGCCTAAGGATTAGAATAGGCTGTATATACATAAAGAAATACACTAAAGAGATTTAACAGAAAATTTACTTTAATATAGATTAATTTTTAATGCTTTTAATACTATATAGAATAATTTTACATAAAGAATATACTATATAGATTTAATAAATTAGCTTTATTATATAAGATTAATTTATAGAATTTAATATTATTTAGAATAATTTTGCGTAACTTTACTTATATATAGAATATAGAATAAGCTTTAACGCTCTATTAGGTCTAAGGAAATCTGTTAATTTAATATATAGATTTAATAGTTACTAGATTATAAGTGTAATTTAGGCATTATAAGTGCACAAGAAAATACGTAAATATAGCAACCTATACTGCAGATTGCACTATAACAACAATAACGTATACTTACGTAATAAAATAATAACTACCTTTCTGTGCCTTTTATAACAGCTAGATTAATAAGTTATTTAGTTTAATCTAATACGCCTTCTAACAACTAACACTTAATTTTTAGAACAGCTAGAACAGCTAATCTTTTTTGTAGAGGCAGCACTTATTATAGAATAATTATATAGACCTATAGGTCACTAGTGTATATAACTGCAATTATATATAAGTAGTTAGAAGTAACACTTAAGTAGTTAGATTGAACAATTAACTATTATTTACTAGAATACTATTACTAGATGCTCCCTACAGTAACTCTTACAACTCCTCTTACGAATCTTTGCATAACCTGTTAAATCCGACAACCCATTATTACTTCCGACAAACCCGTGTTGGATCCTACTGTAACACTTATAGAACTAGTTACTTCTTACATTTCTAGAGGGAGTGTTAAAAATAAGCTACCCTATATAGCCTATTTTTATGCCTACTAGTTGCTCTATTACGTAACCCTTATTAGGTCTTATTACGTTAATTTTTAGTAGAGATATTACTGTTACTAGATGTGAAACATCTAGATTTAACTAAGGCAAAGTTGCCTAACCTATAGTTAACTTTAACTGCGATTTTCTCTATAACTAGCAATAGTAGAAATTCAAGAAGTATACTATTTAAAAGCTAAGAATTAGGGCTATCTAATAGTATAATTGTTGGATAGGGTTGCTTATAAGGGTTGCTTATTATTAGTGAAATTTGTTAAATTGTGCACATAAGCGTCTCGTTTGTATAGCCGTAAGTCGATTTTTTTGTTTTTATATAGTAAATCTTTTTGCGGAAATTATAAAGTAGCCTACAAGCCCCTTCTAGCGACTATAGCCCGCTAATATAGTTAGTAGGTCTATAAGGAACTAGAAAGATTTAAGATCCTACCCTTACTAACTTGTTCGTTACAGCGCTCTCAATATAAAGATACCACTATTACAGTTATCTATTGCCTCTACGTGATCTAGTACTATACACTACAGCTATTTACGCTCTACTAGCTATTAGTTTATTATATACTAAAAGAATAACACTAATAACAACTATTTATACTCTACACCCTTAATAACACCCCTTATATATAGATAGGTTATATATATTTAATAACTATTTGC
Source organism: Atkinsonella hypoxylon (assembly GCA_000729835.1). Lineage (NCBI taxonomy): Eukaryota > Fungi > Ascomycota > Sordariomycetes > Hypocreales > Clavicipitaceae > Atkinsonella > Atkinsonella hypoxylon. Next base: position 13,977 of record JFHB01000210.1, read on the forward strand.
TATAGCAATAAGGATAAAAAAGAGAGAGTGCCTCTTAGTTAATAAAAGAGATTGTTATATAATAATTACTTTAAATATAAAGAGACCTAAGGATATAGGTAGTTTATACACTAGTAACACTAGTATTATAGCTAGCGCCTATATAATAAGTAGATAATTAATAGCTATATATAGAGGATTATAAGGTAAAGGTAGGTAGAGAGTTAATAAACCCTAGAAGAGTATAGTTAAGTAAAGGGGCGTAATTAGCCTATTATAGTGCAACTAATAGGTTAGTTAGTAGAGCAATTAACAGCTATTGCTAAGGTGCTATAAGCAATTAAAGAGAAAGGAGATAGAGTAGATATCTATTTATATATTAGCTTTATAATACTATACTAACAATAAATAGTGTATTAGTACAGCAATAGAATAGCTAGAGTAAAGCGCTTAAGTGCAGACGTTATACCTCTATTTTTTTATAAGTAGATAATAGAGGAAATATAAAGAGAGGTAGATAGAGAGTTAGCTGCTATCTATAGTACCTACTATAGATAACTAAAGGGATTATTATAGAGGCTAAAAGAAGAAGGAGAGTATATTATAAACTTAAGCTTTAAGCTTAAGTCTTTTAGTAAAAGAAGAACAGTAGAAGAAGGATAGAGATCTATATAGGTAAAGGGATAGAAGTAAGCTATATTTATCTAGAGATTAGTTAGGCTTTACTAAGCTCTAGAGAGAGAACCTTAGCTATAGAGTATATACTAAAAGGGGCTCCTAAGGGGATAGACCTACCCCTAGATATATAGTATAGAGGTATAGAGAGGCTTCTAGTTCCTTCTCTCTTTCTCCTTTCCTCCCTATAATTATAGTTCTTATTATAGACGCTAGTTAGCAGCAGCCACTAGGCTAGTCTATTACAAGAATATATAGAAGAGATTAACGCTAATACAGCTAGCTCTAGCCTATTAGAACAATATAGATATAGTAGTGCTGCAGGAGCTAGCTAGAACTAGCTAGTTTCCCTTTAACCTAAGCCTAGAATAGTTCTAGCTAGTAGTATATAGAGGCTGTATAGCAGTGTATATTAATAAATAGTATAGTCCTAAGAAGTAAGCAGTGTTAAAAATAAGCTACCCTGTATAGCCTATTTTTATGCCTACTAGTTGCTCTATTAGGTAACCCTCATTAGGTCTTGTTACGTTAATTTTTAGTAGAGATATTGTTGTTACTAGATGCAAACATCTAGATTTAACTAAGGCAAAGTTGCCTAACCTATAGTTAACTTTAACTGCGATTTTCTCTACAACTAGCAATAGTAGAAATTCAAGAAGTATACTATTCGAAAGCTAAGAATTAGGGCTATCTAATGGTATAATTGTTGGATAGAGTTGCTTATAAGGGTTGCTTGTTATTAGTGAAATTTATTAAATTGTGCATATAGGCGTCTCGTTTGTATAGCCGTAAGTCGATTTTTTTGTTTTTATATAGTAAATCTTTTTGCGGAAATTATAAAGTAGCCTGCAAGCCCTCTCTAGCAACTACAGCCTACTAATATAGTTAGTAGGTCTATAAGGGACTGGAAAGATTCGAGATCCTACCCTTACTGTTCGTTACAGCGCTCTCAATATAAAGATACCACTATTACAGTTATCTATTGCCTCTACGTGATCTATACTATACACTACAGCTTGATTTAGGCCGCTGCTGCTTCCACTACGTGATAATTGCTAGGAGCAATTACAGGTGCTAAATATAAGAGACCACTACCCTCTTCTATCTAGTCCTGTAATCCCTATTATTTTCAATAGTAATAATACCCCTTCTTTTAACTATTCTAATGGAATAATTAAAAACTCCTTACTATATAATATAGGTTCTACCTGTTATATAGTTAACAATAAAGCATTTTTTAGGACTTTTAAGCCTATAAAAAAGGGTAAAACTGCGCCTATTGCTACTAGAGGAGGTCCTATTTATCCTAAAGGACAGGGAACTGCTGTATTCTAGGTACTAGTTAGTACAAATCCAGCTAAATATAGGCCTTTAGCTCTAAAGGATGCTCTATATTGCCTAGGTTTAGATACTAACCTAATAAGTGGTCTAAAGCACTATTTAACAGGGGGCACTCTCCTTAGAAATTAGCTATTTCTAGCTGATAGAAGCTGCTGTAGGCTTCTAAATCCCAAAAAGCATGGTTTCTTCTTACAGCTTAAGGGGCAAGAGACCCCTAGAGTGTATAAAAACCACGCAAATCTCTCTTATATAGGATTTACTAGCAATAGTTATAATAGCGGTTATAATACTAGTTATTCTATAGAGGTTTAAATCCCTTAACAGCCTAGTTTTAATCTAGAGGAATATAGCTGAATCGAGGAATTATCTGATTTTAAAGAAGATAATACCAATAACAATGCTATAGAGCCATTAGCCCTAGTTCCTAAACGGGCTCCTAGTTAGATTCCTTCTAATAATAGGGATTTAGAAGGTCTAAATCCTAAGTTGCTAGATATTAGAGGAAATAGCCGTCTAGATCCCTTAAACGAGGCCCGTGGTTCTTAAGAGATCTAGCAAGATAGGGAGCAACAGGAAGCTAGCTCTAATGATAATTCTAGTAGTAATTCTTCTATTACTGCTTCTTCTTCCTATAAGAAGCTCCTAGAATTAGCTGCTACTTAGTACGTTAGATTAGGGCATATAGGACTCCCTTTACTAAAGAAGACTGCTTCTATTACTAAAGGTATTCCTAATTTTACAAAAATCAAGGAAAAGGATTTTAACTGCCTAGCTTGCAATTAAGCTAAAGCTGTTAGAAGACCTAGTAAGCGTACTATTCCTAACTCCCCTAAATGTTTAGATATTATAGAGGGAGATACCGTTAAAATAGAGCCTATACTGCACAACAAAAGGCCCCTAGTTCTATTTCTAATTAATAGAAAATTACAGTATAAGTGGTCTTTTAATCTAGCTAATAAAGAGAGTTCTACTCTCTATAGCTGTATTAAAGGCTTCTTTAAGAAATTAAAGAACTAGTATAACTGCTACCCTAAACACCTTTATTTTAATAGTAGTACAGAAATTAATACTAGGTTGCAAGCTTAGCTATCTTCTAAGGGTATTTACTTTAGCACCTCTTGCCCCTATATTTATAAATAGAATAGGCTAATAGAGAGAGCTATAAGGGTACTTCTAGACCGTTTGCGTACTACCCTACAGTGGTTACAATTACCTCTATATCTATAGTCTTATATTCTTCCTGCTATAGTAGATTTAGTTAATACTACTACGAATAGTACTAAACCACTAAGTTCTAAACAGCTATATCTAGCTGATTTAGAGCCTTCTAAGACCTATAAGCCTAATTTTACCAAAATAAGGGCTATAGGCTTCTATTGCAAAGTTCTAATTCCTTTAGAACAACAATCTAGGTTGCAGAAGCTAGCTAAAAGAACTATTCCTAGTAGACTTTTAGCTACACTAGGTTCTAATGTATATCTAATATATATCCCCTCTAAACGAGCTGTTATAAAGACTAGCTTCGTTAAAATTATAGAAGGAACAGGTCCTATTTCATGGAGCATCCCTAAGGTTCCTATTGGTTCTATAGTAGATAATCCTTTAGAGAGAGAAATCGATAACCAGCAATTAGTGGATAATTATACTCCTAAGTATCCTTATCCTAGTTATCTAGATGTGCTGAATTATCCACTAGAACCTGTAGATCAAGCTCTTCTACTAAGCAACCCTATAGAAGCTGTAGAGGCCCCTAAAGCCCCTATATCTATAGAAGCCCCTTAGGCTAATATAGAACCTATAGAAGCTGAAGCTAAATCTATTAATGCTAATGCTATAGATTTAGATAGAGACATATTTTCCTTAATCAAGGATCTATGCTTTAAGGCAAGGACTAAAGCAGCTATTACTTCTAATAGTAATAAGGATAAACTTCCTAACACCTAGAAGCAAGCCCTAAAAAGCTCTGCTAAGCAGCATTAGATAGAAGCTACCTATAGCGAATTTAAGCAGCTATTAGCTGCTGGAACCTTTAAATTTATAGGGAAAGACTAAGTACCTAAGGGCTAAAGAGTTCTAAAGAATAGGCTTGTTTATAGGCTTAAAAAGGATAAAGAAAATAATCCTATTAAATATAAGGCCTGCCTTGTTGCTAAGGGATTTATGTAAATAGAAGGTTAAGATTACCTAGAGACCTTTGCTGCAACTAGTATTCCTTCTAGCTGGCGTATATTATTAGCTCTTGCAGCTTTTAATAACTGGGAAGTCGAGCAAATCGACTTTATAGGAGCGTTTTTAAATAGCAAGCTAAAGGAAGCTATTTATTGTGTCGCGGCGGGGTTACCCCCTTGCGCTCTTATATTAGCTTTGCAAGGGATGCTACATACAGATTTTTCTCTATAAGAGTGCACATTGCCTAGATATCTAGATAGTTTAAGCAAGCAAGCGCATAAGCAGCTTCTGCTAATTCTTTTGGGCTTTTGCTCTTTTAATTAATTAATATCTTTTAGCCCGCTTTAATTTACAACACTTAACGCTTAAGAGACATTACTTTACTGCTAGTAACACTTTCCCTAACTCTTTAGTATATTTAGCTCCTTTTGCGTATATATATCTTCTAAGCTGTAATTAATATTTTATTTCTGCCTTTTCTAACTATTTAATCTTTTTGCCTACTATTATTTAATAGTATACACTAATAGATATCTTGCTCTTTACTAATTCTCTTTAATCTTAATATACACTATATTGCTACCTACTTTAGTGTAGGCTGTATAGTTATTTAGGGGTTTAGTTTTAAGTTAATAAAAATAGAGGCTTTACTAGAGACTTATTCTAATTAAAGCGCGTTATATAATTAAAAGGTTTTTTATAGAGATCCTAAAAGAAAGAAGAAAAAGCTGCTAAGTATTAAGAATAAAAGGGCACTTTAGCTTAAATATTACTAAATAAGAAAGAAGGAAATTATAGAGATAAAAGCTCTATATTATAAGGGATTATTTAATTAAGAGAGAAAGAAAATTTCTATAGCTTTTTTAAGCTAAGAAGAGCTAGGCCTAGTTAAAGATAGTTACTATATTATAAATACTAGCTAGTCTATTTAACCTCTATTTTACCCTTAACTAAGATATCCTTAATACAGTAAAAAGGAAGTTTTTAGGTCCTTTAAACGTTATAATTATTTAATTATAGAGAAAAATTTCTCTTTTATCCTTATTTTAGCAGTTATCTTTATATTTACTGTTATTAGTAATTAAGTTCTTAGTCTCTATATTTTAGTGTTAAAAGCTTATATAACTATAGAAGCAAAAGGTAAGAGCATTAAAAGTATAGATAATATAAGGAATTATATATATTATACTCTTTCTACTAAGTAAGATTAATTATTCTTTTTATATCTACCTTCTATATTAAGCTATTCTACTAAGTATTTATATAAGTTTAGCATTCTATATTCTTTAAAGAAAAGCATAAGCTCTATATTTAAAGCAGCTAATACTAGCTCTAGTTAATCTAGTAAATTTTCTAAAAAAGTTATTTTAAAACCTAAGGTTATAATAGAATTAAATACTTAAGATAAAAAAGCTAGTACTAGTAGCACTATAGCTATACCTTATAAAGCTCTTACTAAAGCAATAGGTAAAGCTATTAAAAAGTAGTAAGCTTAAGCTACCTTTAATAAGAAGTTTAATATATATTAATTTAAAGGAGAAAATGTCTTTAATTACTTAACTAGCTTTAAGCTAAAAATAGAGACCTTATTTATCCTAAAGGAAAACTAATAGAAAATATTTATTTATTATATTAATCTATTAATCTATAAGTATATAAAGGTTATTTACACCTTATATAATTAAAAAGAAGCTAAAGAGTAGCTTTTACTTTAGTATAAAGCTACTCCTTAGGATTAAAAGAAGTAAGCTAATAAAAAGCTTAAAGACTTAAAGAGAAACTATTTAAGAACTATAAAAGACACTCTCTATTAGCTTTAAGAGCATTAAGCTGCTATAATTAGCGCTAAGCTCTATATATAGTATAGTATAACCTCTTAGTTTAATTACATTTATAAGGCCTTACTAGATGCTATACTTACTAGCTTTATAGATTAAATAAAAGTTACTAAAGCTAAGTTTATTGTAATACTCTATAGAGAGTTATTAAAGCAGCTTAGCTAGTATATATAAGCTAGAATAGAGCTAAAAGACTATAATTCTAAACTCTATAATAATAGAAGAGACTACTTTTATATACCTTTAAGTAGAAGAAGTTCTAAGTATTATAGTATAAGTAATTTTAGTTATAAAGCTAAGGAAATTATATAGCTTATTTTAGAAGTAAAAGATTAAATAAATAATTTAATCTAGAAGTTTAAAGATATAAAGATTATACTTATAAAGTAAGTAGTTTTAAAGATAGATATTATAAAGCTTTTTAAAGAGAAATTTAGAAAAAAGAAGGAGAAAAGGCAAAATATATATATTAACGCTATTAATATATATAACAATACTTAAAGCTTTAGGACTTATACAACTAAAAGCTATATAAGGCAGTATTACTACTATTACTATAGTAAAGAAGGTTATTATATAAATTAATGCTAGTTTTACTAGTATAACAATAAGATTAGCTTTATAAAGTATAATTAAAGAGTAAGTATCTTAATAGTAAAATTAAATAATCTAGTGCTACTTATTCTTATATAAAGCTTCTTTAGTATAGAAAGTTATCTTTATAGGCTTATAGTGTTCTAGGTTAATTACTTTAACTACTATATTATAAAATAGTATTATTTTTAAGTTAAGGAATTTAGTAAAAAAACATTAAACTATTAGAAGCTTAGTAAGAAAAAGAGAAAGACATTAGATTAAATCTTTAATAAGATTAATATTTCTAATTATTACTTAATATAGATTCTACTAGAAGCTATTTTTAAGAGGGACTTTACTAATAGTACTACAGTAACTTTAACGTTTAAGATAAAGAAATATAGACCTAGAAGAACTCTCTATATACTAATTAAGAAGAGAATTACAGCCTAGCTCTTTAGAGTTTATACTATAAAAATATAATGCTTTATTAAGTAAAAAAAAGCTTTAAAAGACTAAGTAAAAAGGAAAAAAAAGAAAGCTAAAGAAAATAGCTCTATAGATATAAAAGTATAGCTTCTTATATAATTATTTAAAGATATTTTTTAGAAAAAGATTAAAGTTAGCTTATAAGACCTATACTAATTAATGCTTATACTTACAGAAGTAATAGAGAATAAATGCTTAATATAAGTAAATAGTGTTAATAAAGTCTATTATATTAATAAGATAAGTGCTAAAGTTATACCTCTATATTCTATCTTAAGGAAGAGGTAAAGAGTTAAGAAGTAAAAAGATTAATTAATTAATATTATTAAAATAATATCTACTATAGTTAAAGAGGCAATAGAAGATAATAAGGAAGATATTACTAATAAATACATAAGATAGCTGCTTAATAGTATCTAAAAGGATTTATAGAATATTATATAAGAATATATAAGAAATTATATTAAAGAGAAGAAGTTTATTATAAACCTATAGGTAAATACACTTTATATTAAAGAATTAAATAGTATTCTAAAGCTAAAAGCAATTATAAGCTATTTATAGAACTTACTTTACCTTTAAGTATAACTTAAAAGCTTAAACTCTTTACTTATTAATAGTCTTATAAATTATAGTTTATAAGAGAATATTATTACTAAGGACCTTATTAAAGAGCTTAATTTAAAAATAACTCTAATAAAGTAAGAGACTACTACTATATCTTTTACATTATATAAGCTTATAATATTAGAAGAAGTAATAATAAAGCTGTACCTTAGAAACGTCTAAACGCTAATTTACTTTTATATTACACTAAAGTCTTTATATATATAATTAATCCTTAGAATACCTTTTATATATATAGCTAAAGTTACCTTTAAGTATAGTAATAAAGGAGGTAAGCTTCTCTTAAAGTGCTATTTTAGTAATATTATATTAGTCTTAAGGGTTACTAGAAGTATTAAATAGAAAACTGCAATAAATAAAGTAATAACTACTAGTGTTAATTTAATCTTAATTAATAAGTTATTTAAGGATTTAGTCTATAATTAAATAGTTAAAGAGAGTCTTAAAGCTAAGTTAAACAATAATAAAGAGCTAGTACTTATAATAGAGAATAAAGGTATAGCTATTACTAACCTTATAATAAAGGGAATAGCTAATTAGTATAGAAGCTAACTTAAAGAGGCTATAGAGAAGATTTAGCCCTTAAGGTAATTATAACTAATTAATTTAAAGGTAAATATATTATATAAGCAGAAAGCTAATAAAATTCTACTAAAAGACAATATTCCCTTAAATAGATCTATACCTAATAGAGACCTTAAGTAAAAATAGAAAAAGTAGAAAAAGGTAAAAGTATACTTAAATAAATTAGGAAAATACACTAAATATATTATAGAAAGATTTAGCAAAAAGCCCTAAGGATTCTAAATAATAAAAGAGCATTTAGATTAAATAGTTAGATAAATATAAAGATATTTAATAGAAAAAGAAGTTAATGTTTTTAAGGAAATCCTCTATAACTAAAAGGTAGTACTAGCGTAAAACTTATTAGAGTATAGAAAGATTAATCCCTTAGTTACACTACCTTAAGTTATCTATACTATTGCTTATAGAGCTTAAAAAGTAAAGTTAATACTAATACCTATTAGCCTATAAAGAAGATTAGTTAATTTATTAAAAAAGAAGCTTTAGTATAGATTATTAGAAAAGAGCTATAGATCTTATAGAAACCCTTACTTTTTAGTAATAAAGAAGAATAAAGAGATATAACTAGTGCTGTTTACAACAGCCTATAATAAGATTACAATATAGAACGCCTATATTCTAGAAGGAGTAAAGGCTTTTAGTAAAGAATTTAGGATATATAAGATACTTTTAGTTATTAATTTACTGTTAAGCTACAACTAGGTGCTACTTATAGAGAAAAGTAGAGACTTAACAATAATTTTAATAGTAATAGAGCTTTTATAGCTTTATATACTTCCTTAAGGAGCAACTAACTCTATTGCTTAATTTATTTAAATAGTAAAGAGAATTCTTTTTAACCTAATTCCTTACACTTATAAGCCTTTCTTAGATAATATTACAGTAAAAGGCCTTACTACTACTTATAATAGAGAGGAAGTATTGCTTAATATATAAAGATATATTATAGAATATTTAATTAATATTAATAAAGTCCTTATTAATATTAAGCTAGTTAGTTACACTATATCTACTATAAAATTAAAGCTATACTAAAAGACTATAGAGATTGTTAAATTTATATATAGCACTAATAAAAGAAAACCTTTAGAAGTAAAAGTAATAAAGATTTTAGAGTAAATAGAGTGTAAAAATGTTTTTAAGGTTAGATTCTTTCTTAAGCTTATAGGCTGTTATTATATTTAGGTATAGCATTACTCTATAAAAGCTAAGCCTCTTATAATTTTACTTAAGAAAAGTGCTAAGTAGACTTAAGAACTAAACTAAAAGAATACTATAGAGGTCCTTAAGTATATAATAATAACTACATTAGTTCTTATAATAATTAATCTTAACCTAAGCGCTAGAGAAATTATATTAATAGTTAATATAAGCTTAAAAGGATAAAGAGCAATTTTAATATAAATTATTAATAAGTAATAATACTTTATACAATATAAAAGTAGATATTAGAGTAATTTAGAAATTAAGTATAATAGAATAAAGTAGAAATATAGAGCTATTATTTATATATTAAGAAGGCTATAAATTTATCTCTATAGAGTTCCTTTTACTCTAAAGACTAATTCTTAAGTGCTTATATATTAGCTTAATAGCGCTATTAATAACGTCTTAAGCGCGCTTATTATGCAATAGATTAGTTATATTATACTATTTAATTTTATAGCTAGGTATATTTTAGGAGAAAAGAATAAGATAGCTAATACTTTATTATATAAAGAAGGTAGGCCTTTTAATGCATTAAATTAAGTAGCTAAAGAGAATATTAAAGATTTTATTAACCTATAGCTTAACGTTAATAAAATCTAGCTACACAATAGAGTATACTACACTTCTAAGACTTAATAAATTATAGATTTCCTTTTAACATTATAAAGACTATTTAATTTAGATAAGAGTAAGTATAAGCAACTTTATATAAGTGCTAAGCAATATTTCTTAGATAAAGGCCTATTATAGAAGAGACTAACTAGTATAATAAAGAGTTCTACCTTAGTTATTAAAGACTTAATATAATAGAAGAAGATTATTAAGGCTTTATATAAGTAAATAGGTTATAAAGGTATAAAAGTTATATTTTAAACAGCTAAAATTAAGTACTTTTAGAAAGAACTCTAGAATATAGTTTAAGTAATAATTTTTTATTATAAGGTATACTAAAAGTTTACTCCTTAAAGGCCTAAAGAATTATTAATATTAGTAGCTTTAGGTAACCTAATAAGTAAGATATATATTAATACCTAATATATACTACTTAATTATAGTTTTAAGTACTTTCTAGAAGTAAGATATAACCTTACTAGATAAATAGAAGTATACTCTATATAGTATACTAATATTATAGCTATTTAGAAGTTCTTAATAAAACTAATTATATAATTTAAAGTCTTCTAATTTCTAGTTTTTAATAGAGAGCTAGAAATATATAGAAATCTTAAAAAAGCAGTTAAAGCTATTAGAATTAAAGGGATTAAGATATTAGTGTACAATTTAAAAGCTAATTTACCTATTAAAGCTAGTTATTAAACGCTTATATTTACCCTTTTAAAGATAAAAGGTTCTAATAGAAAGTAGTTTAAATTGCTAAATAAAGCACTATTAGTAAACTATATAGCTATATAAGCGTTATATAGTAAATCTACTTTCTACTTAATTTATAGTTAAAAGCTTATTCTTCCTTTAGAAGTTAAATTTTCTACTTAAAGGTTAATTAATTAGTTAGAAGTTATAATAATATAGAATCTCTTTAAAGTAAGAGTTAAAATACTAGAATAAAAGGAAGTAAATATCTAAAAAGCTTATATAAAAGTCTTTATATTTAAGCAATACTTAGCTAATTAAATAAACTAGAACTAAAAGGTATTATTATAAAAGAAGAAAGATTAATTAGTTCTAAAAGATCTAGTCTTTATATATAATATATAAAGGGTTATAAATATATTAATAAAGAAGAAGTAAGTAATACAATAGAATAGTCCTTTTAAAGTGTACAGTTAAGTAAAAGTTACTAGTGCTTACTGTTTAGAGACACTAAATAGTATAGTGCTTAATAAGACTATTTCTAAGAATTATATTAAGAAGTTTAGGCTTAATCTAAAGGGATAGTAGACTTTTACTACTAATAAATAGCTCTATACTCTACAATATACTGCTTAGTATAGTAAAGACACTAGCAACTTTAAGTAAGATACTAATAAGTTATAACCTACTAATGCTTAATATAATATATTAAATTAAATAGTTTCTAAGGACTATATATTATAGCTATACTAAAAAGAGAATTTTAAGAATAATAACGCTAAAGTAGACCTTCTACTATAATATTATTTAAAGTATATAATAGAAGTTTATTTATTAATAATACCTAAAGAAGAGCGTAGAAGCTATAAGGAGATTAATAATATTATTTAATCTTAGTAATTTACCTACAACTTTACTAAGATATATAACTTATTATAGCTTTTATAAAAGCTAATACTGTAGTTCTTATATCTTTAGCTTTAGAAAGAAAGAAGATTAAGTTTATTTATTTATATATTTAAGACTAACTAAGATTTAATAATAGTATATTAAGATTATTTAAAGATTTAAAGCTAATTAGAATTAAGACTATAAACCTAGATTAAATAGAATATATAAAAAGTTTTTAAAAACTACTAAAAATAAGTATAGTTTTATTCTATTTTAACTAAAGAGGCTGCTTAGCCTTTACCCTTTTTTTGTTTTTTTTTCTTTTAACTTAAGCAATTTATACTTAATCTTTTAGTAAAATTCTAGTAGTTCTAATGTTTAAGGGAAAAGGTAAGGAATATTAACTACTATAAAGGAAGAAAGATCTTTATAAAGAACCTTCTAGAGCCTTAAAAGAATAAATAGTTAATCTACTTAGTTTTTACCCTAGAACATTATAAAAGGAGCATTATAGTAAATCTAGCTGTAGTTACTATAACCTTTTGCAAATTACTACTTATAGCTTACAGCAGTAGAGCTGCTTTAGATATAATTGCTGTATAAGCTGCTATAGATATCCTTAAGAGAGGTACAGCTATAAAATAGAAAGTAGATATATTCCCTAAATAAGGTAACTATTTAAAGATATATATTAGTATAATAAGAGTAAAATGCACTATTCTCTTTACTAAAGAATAAGATTAAAAGAGCTTTATAGCGCTCTTAATAATTAGTAAGTATATAATAGAAATATCTATAAGAATAAGCTATCTTAGTTAGAATAAAGATAAAGTTCTTAATATTTAATTCTAGCGTAACCTTATATAAAAGAGAGCTTTCTCTTATAGTACTATTAATAAACTAAGCCTTAAGATTCTAATTATAAAAGAATTTAATAGCTCTTAGAGGTATATTAAGTATAGAACTCTATTAAAAAGCAACTTTAGTGTATATTAAGTATCTACTAGCACTAATATTATTGCCTCTATAGACTTAAAGCTTAAAGGTAAATTTATACTAAAGAGGTAAGGTTTATTAGTATAATAAAAGAATAAAAGTGTAATTAAAAGCTTTTTTATAAAAGACTTACTATATTAATAAGCGTTATTAAAGAAAAGATATTTATTTAACTATTCTAAGAAAGAGTAATTTAATAAAAGAGAGTAGTAAAAGGGATTCTTTTACTAATAATATCCTTTATATTTATAAGATTCTTACGGTTTTAAGGAAGCTTTTTAGCTATAATAAAATAATTAAAGGTACTAATAAAGACAATAAGAAAAAGGCTATATAGAAAGGTAGTTATAAAAAGAAAAAAGGAAGATAAATATAATTAGTTAAAGAGAATATTATAAATTACTTAATAAGTTTATAGCTATTAAAGTCTTAGTATATATTTACTGTTAACCTCTACTAAATTACAATAATTATAAATAGCTATTAACTAAGGATTTATTAAGATAATACTAGCTATAATATAGCTTATATTTCTACTCTTTCTCTCTCTTTATTTCTTTATTCTTATAATATTTTTATTATAAGTATCTACCTAAGCTCTTTTTTACCTTTAATTTTTTAAAAGCTATTTAATCTTTACTACTAAAATAGAAAATAAATACTAAGAACCTATTTCTAAGATTAGCTTTAGAGTTATATATAAGAGATAAATATATTACTTTAGAACATTAAGGAATTTACTAATGTACTACATTATAGTGTAAGTCTATAAGCTAGTTAGTAATTTTTTTTATATAGAAAAGTAAGATTAAGTAGATTTACCTCTTAAGAAGCTCTATAAGTGCTAGCTACCTCTCTTTTAGTAACGTTTTAAGTAGCCTTCTTTTAGCCTACTACTTTATTAAAATTATAATTTAGATAACTTTAAGCTTATAGAGTTAATATAGCCTAGCTAGAGTTTAGCAATCTAGTTTAATTATCTTAATAATGTTTATAGCTTTTTAATAAAGTCCTTTAAGCAAAAGACTTATTATAGATAGTTAGATTAATTCTAGCTTACTGCTATAGTAAGAATTATTACTTATAGAATTAAGTGTACAGTAGTTATCTTTAAGGAGTCTTTTATAATTAATATAGAAGAAATAAACTAAAGTAAGATTATAAGACTTATAGGTTAAAAGGTATATAGAATTAAAGATAGGTTTTAACTTATTTTCTACTGTTATAATATAAGCTATAACCCTTCTACCTTATATAATAAAATAAGTAAGTAAAGACTTATTACTAGCTTTCTTTTCTTTAATAACTACTAAACTTATTTTATCTTTAATTGCTTAAAGGGATACTATTATTACTTTAATATAGAACCTAAAGGTAGAATTAAAAGATTTAAAGCTATAGTTTATAGTTAAGTGTAAACTTTACAGCTTCTTTAGTATTTATACTTATTCTAGGCAATTTTAGTACTATATTATAAGTAGAAGAGCAACTAGAAATATAGATATATTTGTTTATTCTTCTTAATATAAACGCTTTATTGTTTAGTTAAGTATCTTTTAATTAATCTTATTAGTAACAGCTTATATAATATACCTTACACTTAATATAGCAACTATAGAATTACTTAAACATTAAGGAATAAATTTAAACTGTACCTTTATAACTAGGTTATAACTAATAACTCTATTAATTAGTCTTATAACTACTGTAAAGGTACTAATAAAGTTATAATAGTTCTATATATAATAGCAGTAAATAAGCTTAGTTTTATAAATAGGTATATAGTTATTAAAAAAGCTAAGACTATAGGCTTTAACCTTAGCTACCTCTAGAAAGATACTATAAAGCGTTTTATCTTAAGATATTACTTATAAATAACTAGTAGTAGCATTTCTATTCTAAAGGAGCTTAATGCTTAAAAGTTTACCTTAAGTAATTATAATTAAGTAATTAAATAGTTAATAGAGGTTAATAAATAAATGCTTATATAACTTTAGAAGAATTAGTTTATTGCTACTGTTTAGTTTAATAGCAATTCTATTATCTATAATAGAACTATTAAAGCAGCAATAATAGTAAGGGAATAGCGTTTACATCTTTTAATGTAGATAAGCAAGCCTAGCTAGGCTCTTATATATTATAAGCTACTTCCTTTTGCATAAAAGAAGTCTTTAATTATAACGTTTAAGGTGCTACTACAGCCTATAACTAATTTATAAAGCTCTTTATTATTACTACTGCTAGATAATTTAGAGGTCTTTACTAGAATTTCTAGTATACTATAAGATCTTATATAAAAAGATTAAATAGAATCTTACAGTAAGAACTAGCTTCTATAATAATTATAGAACTTAAAGCATTAGCTGCTGTCTTTATATTTTATAGAACTATTAGTGTAGAAGTAGAAATTTAGGTAAAGGGATAAAGAGATTATAAGAACAGTAAAATAAGCGCTTAGAGCTAGAGGATACTATACTATAAAGGATTAAATAAAAGCATTAGCTTAAAGATATATTGCTAAACAGCTTATAATAGCCTATAATTCTGTTACTAATATAAACCTTAGTGTTATATTGCTAGCTCTCTTTTATTCTAGCGCTTAACAAGAGATAATTAAGGCTAATAAAAGACACTAATTAATTACATCTAGGGCAACTAAATAAAGTGTAAATTACTAAGAAAGAGTTACTTATTGTAAAAGAAAGCGCCTAGCTATAAGAATGCTATTACTAGTAAGAGGGACGCTACTATACACACTAAAGACGCTAAAGCTATTATAAAAGATAAGAGGATTAGGACTTTAGGATTAAGGGAATTAGCTAAAGGGTTAAGTTACTTATAAGTCTTACTTTATAAGCTTATTTATAACTAGGGAGGTATTATATTATAGTAGAGTTACCCCCTTACGCTCTTATATTAGCTTTATAAAGGATGCTATATATAGATTTTTCTCTATAAGAGTGCACATTACCTAGATATCTAAATAGTTTAAGTAAGTAAGTATATAAGTAGCTTCTGCTAATTCTTTTAGGCTTTTGCTCTTTTAATTAATTAATATCTTTTAGCCTACTTTAATTTATAACACTTAATGCTTAAGAGACATTACTTTACTGCTAGTAACACTTTCCCTAACTCTTTAGTACATTTAGCTCCTTTTGTATATATATATCTTCTAAGCTGCAATTAATATTTTATTTCTGCCTTTTCTAACTATTTAATCTTTTTGCCTACTATTATTTAATAGTGCGCACTAACAAATATCTCGCTCTCTGCTAATCCTCTTCGATCTTAACGTGCACTATATCGCTACCTGCTTTGGTGTAGGCTGTATGGTCATTTGGGGGTTTGGTTTTGAGTCGACAAATTATATAGAAATCCCAGATAGATTCGTTAAATTTGCAGAAGCAACGCTATTAGTAGCTAAGCTACTAAAAAGCTGTAATTACAAGCCCTCTAAAGAGCAAGTAATTAAGCTAGAAAAATCCCTCTATAGTCTAAAGCAAAGTCCTAGAGAATGGCAGCAAATTCTAACAGAATTACTTTAAAAGCATAGATTTAAACCTCTTATATTAGACCCAGCAGTCTTTTATAACCCAGCTACATCTATATATATTGCTACTTACGTAGATAACTGTCTTCTAATTAGTCTAAATCTAAGCTATATTAACAAGCTAAAGAAGCTATTACATAAAGCTTATCCAATAGAAGATAGAGAACCAGCAGAATTTTTTCTAGGCGTTTAAATTACCTATAATAGGTCTAAAAGGTCTATTAAAATCTATTAATCTTAATATATCCTTGAAGCCCTAGAGAGATTTAAAATACTAAATGCTAAGCTAGCTTCTATCTCTATACAGCTAGGAATTCTAAAGCAACTAGTTACAAAACTTCTCTTAAAATCCGATTATAAGCTTTATTAGAGCATAATAGGCACTATAATGTACCTAATGTTGCTAACTAGGGCTAATATTGCCTTTTCTGTTTAGTGGCTATTAACCTTTCTAGCTAAGCCCTATATAGAGCACCTGAACGCCTCTAAGCACCTCCTAAGGTACTTAAGTAGTACTAGAAGCTTTGCTATTATTTATAAGCGTTCTATACCACTAGGGTCTTCTTCTAAAGCTTCTAGCTCTAAAGAAGTACTTAAGACCCTCCTTAGTTATTGCGATAGCGATTTTGCTGGTAATAAAGTCTCTTCTAAATTAACTTATGCTTATCTATATAAGCTAGCTAGTGGACCTATTAGCTGGAAATTGAAGAAAGCTAGTACTATTGCTCTTTCTACATTAGAAGCAGAATCTAATGTATTATTTAAAGCTATTAGGGAATTAGAGTGGCTCTACAGCCTTTTTAAGGAGATAAAGCTGCCTTTAACCCCTTCTATTCCTATTAGGTGTAATAATTAAGGCGCTATAGTTACTGCTTATAACTTAACGTTATATAGTAGAACTAAGTATACCCTTTTGAAGTTTAACTACATTAGGGAAAAGATTCGTAAAGGTATAGCTAAGGTTAGTTATATTAATACAAATTAGATGCTAGCAGATAGCCTAACTAAGCCTCTTGCTATTTAAAAGCATTAACAATTCATTAAGTTACTAGAGCTTTCTAGCTAGCTTATAAAAGCAATAAAAACACTTAAAAAATCAAAAAGCAATAAAAAACAGTTAAAAATCGAAAACAACAAAAACAATCAACAACAACTAGTTATATTTAACTATAACTACCCTGGAATTGCTAGAATTAGTTATGTTATTAGTTATGTTATTTAGTTCTATTATTAGTACTGTATTTCGTTAGTTAATTCTAACTTAGATATCCTTTAAAGGAGCTAAGTTGCTTATAGAACTAGTTACTTCTTACATTTCTAGAGGGAGTGTTAAAAATAAGCTACCCTATATAGCCTATTTTTATGCCTACTAGTTGCTCTATTACGTAACCCTTATTAGGTCTTGTTACGTTGATTTTTGGTAGAGATATTGTTGTTACTAGATGCAAACATCTAGATTTAACTAAGGCAAAGTTGCCTAACCTATAGTTAACTTTAACTGCGATTTTCTCTACAACTAGCAATAGTAGAAATTCAAGAAGTATACTATTTAAAAGCTAAGAATTAGGGCTATCTAATAGTATAATTGTTAGATAGAGTTGCTTATAAGGGTTGCTTATTATTAGTGAAATTTGTTAAATTGTGCATATAGGCGTCTCGTTTGTATAGCTGTAAGTCGATTTTTTTGTTTTTATATAGTAAATCTTTTTGCGGAAATTATAAAGTAGCCTATAAGCCCCCTCTAGCAACTATAGCTCGCTAATATAGTCAGTAGGTCTATAAGGGACTGGAAAGATTCAAGATCCTACTCTTACTAAGTTCGTTACAGCGCTCTTAATATAAAGATACTACTATTACAGTTATCTATTGCCTCTACGTGATCTATACTATACACTACAGCTTGATTTAGGCCGCTGCTGCTTCCACTACGTGATAATTGCTAGGAGCAATTACAGGTGCTAAATATAAGAGACCACTACCCTCTTCTATCTAGTCCTGTAATCCCTATTATTTTCAATAAGCAGCTTAGAATAGAACAAACTAGTGCAGCGTTTAATTAAAAGGCACTAAGATTTACTCTATTTACTTACTGCTATATAAGAGGGATTAGGCTACTCCCTTTACTAACCTTAGCTTAGCCTACCCTAGAGCCTAAAGCGTCTTTATAGGTAACTTTAACTAGTATTACCTAATGTAGAATAAGGTAAATAGAACGTTACTAAGCTGTAACACTATACTTACGTTTATAATATAGTAGTAGCTTAACCTTACTATACCTTAAGGTAAAGTTACCTAAAGAGTATAAAGAAAAAGAAATAGTATAATAAACTATACCTAAGCAACCTATAACTTAGGGATTAAATATATTAGCTTAGCCTCTTTAGCTAGCTTTAACTATATACTATAGATAGTTAGAGTTAAATTAAACCTAAGCCCTAAAGACAATAGACTAGCAATATACCTATAGTTCTTTATAGATAGAGATATAGTTTAAGCTAAAGCTAATAACTGCCTTTAAGCTAGTTATACTACTGTACCTATATAGACCTACACTAAAATTAACGCTTATATATAGTAGCTAATAGACTAACTCTAAGTAATTATAAATATTATAGCTCTAAAGAAGCCCTAAAGTGCCTCTAAACAGCTACTATAGTAAAACTAATAAGCCTATAAAGTAAAAAGAGAAGCTAATATAGCTCTAAAACAGTAGTGCACTAATAGAACTAATAATAACTAGCAGCTTACTACTAAGGCAGTAGCGTTTTAAGACTAAGTTATAAGAGAGAAATAAAGGAAAGCCTAAAGAAATACTATTAATAGAGCTAAATCTTACTGCAGTAACCTTTAGAGCCTTAAAAGATAAGCTAGGTTATATAGCAGCCTCTCTCTAGAAACTAGCTAGGTACTAACGCTAGTTTATACAGTAAACAGCACTATAGTTATAGCTATAATATATATAGAGAAGGCTACTACCTTTACTAAGAGATTCTTCCTAGAGTTTAAAGCTAACTTTACTAATATCTTAAGCCTATAATTCCTCTACCTAAATACTGCTCTATTTCTACTAAAGAACTACTTTACAGAAAATAATATAAAGAATACACTACACAATATAGTAAGCTAGAAGGCACTAGAAGACAATAAGCTACTAGCTAGCTTCCTAAAAGCCTATAGGCTGCCTATAAGGAAGGCCCTAATATACCTACTTAATACTAGCTGCTAGCTTAACTACTACCTAGCTCTCTTCTAAAAAGTAAGAGTAATAGTACTTAAGAAGCCTAAGAAGCTCCTAGAAGACCTCTAAAAGGCAGAAGAGTAAAGACCTATCTCTCTACTTAACGTTATAGAGAAAGTACTAAAAGCAGCAGTAGTACAGCAGCTTACCTATACTACTAAAGAGAGATTGCTTCTACTAGAGCTCTAGATAGGTAATAGAGTAAATAGGTCTACTAAAGTAGCCCTTAGTATACTTATAGAGGTTATTTATATAGCTTAGCACTATAGTAGAACTACTTTACTACTGCAGCTAGATATCTCTATAGCCTTTAATAAAGTTAGCTATACTAAATTAGTTTATATACTAGTTTAAGTAGAGCTTTTAAGCTAAATAGCAGCTTAAGTTTATAGCTTTACTACCTTAAGGTTAGTATACCTTTACTTTACTAAAGAAACTATAGAGAAGCTAACTATACCTATAGAGGTACTATAGAGGTTCTTTATCTTCTTTATTCTTTTCTTACTATATATTGTACCTCTATATAAAAAACTTAAAGAAGTAGATACTACTATTACACTAGAGTTCTTTAATAATACTAATATTATTATATATAGAAGAAGTATAGTAGAGACCTAGGGGCAGCTTAAGTGCACTTAAGCAATCTATAAGGAATAGTTAAGAGAGTTTAGCCTCTAATTTAACCTAGTAAAGAGTAAGCTTTTATACTTTATAAGAGGCTGTAAAGTAGATATAATACTAGTTTAGCTTAGTACTGTAACAATTTAGTCTATATAGTCTATAAGGTTCTTTAGCGTATAGATCTCTAGAAAACTACAATAGAAAGTCTATTTAGCTAAGATTAAGGTAAAGCTAAAGCAGCAGTAGCTTACTCTTACTGCACTAGTAGCTTTAACGTAAAGATACTAGTTTAAAGAAGCCTAACTAATATATATATAAGTTATCTAGAATACAGTTACCTATAGAGTAAGTATACACTATACTTTAACTTAAAGTAAAGGGAAACTATATAGTATAGCTAAAGCCCTTATTAAGAAATAGCTTACCTACTTATATAGAGTTCTTAAAGCCTATAAAGCTACTCTATAGGCTTTAGCTAAGATAAAGGCAGTAATTCTCTCTTTAAACCTCTACTTAAACTATAGAGCCTATAAATTTAGAGAAAGAATTAAATAGAACAGTATAGTAAACTAAATATACTAGGTGTACGCTCTAGTAGCTGCTTAGCTCTAATGCATAAAACTATATAAATAAAGATATACCTTTTAAGCCCTAAGCAGTAACACTCTAGAATAAAGAGAAGGCCTATCTGCTAAATTAGAACTAAAAACAGAATAAAAGAGAAAGTAGCTAGTAGAATAAATAGAGATAGTGTATAGCTGCTATAGGCTAGTCTTAGCAGAAGACCTCCTTAACTTTAAGACTATAAAGAAGGCCCTTAAGCTGCACTAGAACCTAACTAAGTATAAGTTAGCTGTTCTTACTTAATTATACACTAAGAAGATAAGCTTAAACCTCTTCTTATATAGCTGTAATATACTTAATGTACTAATGCCTCTATACTGCTATAAGAGTAGAAATAAGAATATCTATTACTTTATTGTTATATACCTACTATATAACTACCTTAAACTAAATAGTAGCACTCTGCCTCTACTAAGGAACCCTAGGGATATTAGAACAGCCCTTAACGCCTTAAAGCTAGCAGCTACACTAGTTAAATAGGTTCTTAATATAGGCTAACTTTTGTAATTCTACCTAGTAGAACAGCTTTAAAGAGATAGAGAGAAAAGGAATAAACTTTACTTTAGGGACTAAATAGAGAGCACTAAGCTACTACTTTACTAGTGGATTAACCTAGAGTACAGCCTTAGGTATAACCTATATATAAGCTAAGATATATTATAAAGTAGAATATATATAAATACAGTATAGAATTAGGATAAGTATACAGTAGAAGTATAGTTTTATTTATCTTAAGGCACAGCTATCTTTATACTGCCTCTAGGGTAGAACCTAGGGGGGCTTATCTAGTTTGTCGCCTTAAAACCAAACCCCTAAATGACTATACAGCCCACACTAAAGCAGGTAATAATGTAGCACACGTTAAGATCGAAGAGAATTAGTAGAGAGCAAGATATTTATTAGTGTATACTATTAAACGATAGTAGGCAAGAAGATTAAATAGTTAGAAAAGGCAGAAATAAAATATTAATTGTAGCTTAAAAGATATATATACGCAAAAGGAGTTAAATATATTAAAGAGTTAGGGAAAGTGCTAGTAGTAGTAAAGTAATATCTCTTAAGTATTAAGTATTGTAAATAAAAATAGGCTAAAAGATATTAATTAATTAAAAAGAGTAAAGGCTAAAAAGAGTTAGCAGAAGCTGCTTATGCCTATTGAAAATAATAGGGATTACAGGACTAGATATCTAAGAGGGTAGTGGTCTCTTAGATTTAGCACCTGTAATTTCTCCTAGCAATTATCACGTAGTGGAAGCAGCAGCGGCCTAAATCAAGCTGTAGTGTATAGTATAGATTACGTAGAGGCAGTAGATAACTATAATAATAGTGGTATCTTATATTAAGAGCGCTATAACGAACAAGTGAGGGTAGGATCTCGAATCTTTCCAGTCCCTTATAGACCTACTAACTATATTGGCAGGCTGTAGTCGCTAGAAGGGGCTTGTAGGCCACTTTATAATTTCCGTAAAAAGATTTACTATATAAAAACAAAAAAATCGACTTATAGCTATACAAACAAGACGCCTATGTATACAATTTAACAAATTCCACTAATAATAAGCAACCCTTATAAGCAACTCTATTTAACAATTATACCATTAAATAGCCCTAATTCTTAGCTTTTAAATAGTATACTTCTTGAATTTCTACTATTGCTAGTTGTAGAGAAAATCGCAGTTAAAGTTAACTATAGGTTAGGCAACTTTGCCTTAGTCGATTCTAGATGTTTTGTATCTAGTAACAGCGATATCTCTACTAAAAATTAACGTAATAAGACCTAGTTAGGGTTACGTAATAGAGCAACTAACAGGCAACTAGCAAGCATAAAAATAGGCTATACAGGGTAGCTTATTTTTAACACTCCCTCTAGAAATGTAAGAAGTAACTAGTTCTACAAGCAACTTAGCTCCTTTAAAGGATATCTAAGTTAGAATCAACCAAAATACAGTACTGATAACAGGACCAAATAACATAACCAATAACATAACTAATTCCAGTAATTCCAGGGTAGTTATAGTTAAATATAACTAGTTGTTGTTGATTGTTTTTGTTGTTTTCGATTTTTAACTGTTTTTCGTTGCTTTTCGATTTTTCGAGTGTTTTTGTTGCTTTTATAAGCTAGCTAGAAAGCTCTAGTAACTTAATGAATTGTTAATGCTTTTAAATAGCAAGAGGCTTAGTTAGGCTATCTGCTAGCATCTAATTTGTATTAATATAACTAACCTTAGCTATACCTTTACGAATCTTTTCCCTAATGTAGTTAAACTTCAAAAGGGTGTGCTTAGTTCTACTATACAACGTTAGGTTGTAAGCAGTAACTATAGCGCCTTAATTATTACACCTAATAGGAATAGGAGGGGTTAAAGGCAGCTTTATCTCCTTAAAAAGGCTGTAGAGCTACTCTAATTCCCTTATAGCTTTAGATAATGCATTAGATTCTGCTTCTAATGTAGAAAGAGCAATAGTACTAGCTTTCTTTGATTTCTAGCTAATAGGTCCACTAGCTAGCTTATATAGATAAGTATAGGTTGATTTAGAAGAGGTTTTATCACCAGCAAAATCGCTATCGCAATAACTAAGGAGGGTCTTAAGTACTTCTTTAGAGCTAGAAGCTTTAGAAGAAGACCCTATAGGGTGTGGACTAAAATGCTTATAAATAATAGTAAAGCTTCTAGTACTACTTAAGTACCTTAGGAGGTGCTTAGAGGCGTTTAGGTGCTCTATATAGGGCTTAGCTAGGAAGGTTAATAGCTACTAAACGGAAAAAGCAATATTAGCCCTAGTTAATAACATAAGATACATTATAGTACCTATTATGCTCTAATAAAGCTTATAGTCGGATTTAGAGAGAAGTTTTATAACTAGTTGCTTCAGAATTCCCGGCTATATAGGAATAGAAGCTAGCTTAGCATCTAGCATATTAAATCTTTCTAGGGCTTCGAGGATGTATTAAGATTAATGGATTTTAATAGACCTTTTAGACCTATTACAGGTGATTTAAACGCCTAGGAAGAATTCTACTGGTCCTTTATCTTCTATTGGATAAGCTTGATTTAGTAGCTTTTTAAGCTTATTAATATATCGTAAATCAGACCCAATTAGAAGACAGTTATCTATATAAGTAGCAATATATATAGATGTAGCTAGGTTATAAAAGACTGCTGGGTCTAATATAAGAGGTTTAAATCTATGCTTTTAAAGTAATTCTGTTAGAATTTGCTGCTATTCTCTAGGACTTTGCTTTAGACCATAGAGGGATTTTTCTAGCTTAATTACTTGCCTTTTAGAGGGCTTATAATTACAGCTTTTTAGTAGCTTAGCTACTAATAGCGATGCTTGCTCTACAAATTTAACGAATCTATCTAGGATTTCTATATAAATAGCTTCCTTTAGCTTGCTATTTAAAAACGCCCCTATAAAGTCAATTTGCTTAACTTCCTAGTTATTAAAAGCTGCAAGAGCTAATAATATACGCTAGCTAGAAGGAATACTAGTTGCAGCAAAGGTCTCTAGATAGTCTTAACCTTCTATTTGCATAAATCCCTAAGCAACAAGGCAGGCCTTATATTTTAAAGAATTATTTTCTTTATCCTTTTTAAGCCTGTAAACAAGCCTATTCTTTAGAACTCTTCGGCCCTTAGGTACTTGGTCTTTCCCTATAAATTTGAAGGTTCCAGCAGCTAATAGCTGCCTAAATTCGCTATAGGTAGCTTCTATCCAATGCTGCTTAGCAGAGCTTTTTAGGGCTTGCTTCTATGTATTAGGAACTTCATCCTTGCTATTAGAAATAGCTGCTTTAGTCCTAGCCTTAAAACATAAATCCTTAATTAAGGAAAATATGTCTCTATCTAGATCTATAGCATCAGCATCAACAGGTTCAGCTTCAGCTTCTATAGCTTCTATATTAGCCTGGGGGGCTTCTATAGATATAGGGGCTTTAGGGGCCTCTACAGCTTCTATAGGGTTGCTTGGTAGAAGAGCTTAATCTATAGGTTCTAGTGGATAATTCAGCACATCTAGATGACTAGGATAAGGATACTTAGGAGTATAATTATCCACTAATTGCTGGTTATCGATTTCTCCCTCTAAAGGATTATCCACTATAGAACCAATAGGAACCTTAGGGATGCCCTATAAAATAGGACCTATTCCTTCTATAATTTTAACGAAGCTAGTCTTTATAACAGCTCGTTTAGAGAGGATGTATATTAGATATACATTAGAACCTAGTGTAGCTAAAAGTCTACTAGGAATAGTTCTTTTAGCTAGCTTCTGCAACCTAGATCGTTGTTCTAAAGGAATTAGAACTTCGCAATAGGAGCCTATAGCCCTTATTTTAGTAAAATTAGGCTTATAGATCTTAGAAGACTCTAAATTAGCTAGATATAGCTGTTTAGAACTTAGTAGTTTAGTACTATTCGCAGTAGTATTAACTAAATCTACTATAGCAGGAAGGATATAAGACTATAGATACAGAGGTAATTGTAACTACTGTAGGGTAGCACGCAAACGGTCTAGAAGTACCTTTATAGCTCTCTCTATTAGCCTATTCTGTTCGTAAATATAGAGGCAAGAGGTGCTAAAGCAAATACCCTTAGAAGATAGCTAAGCTTGCAACTTAGTATTAATTTCTGTACTACTATTAAAATAAAGGTGTTTAGGGTAGCAGTTATACTAGTTCTTTAACTCCTTAAAGAAGCCTTTAATACAGCTATAAAGAGTAGAACCCTCTTTATTAGCTAGATTAAAAGACTACTTATACTGTAATTTTCTATTAATTAGAAAAAGAACTAAAGGCCTCTTATTGTGTAGTATAGGCTCTATTTTAACAGTATCTCCCTCTATAATATCTAAACATCTAGGGGGGTTAGGAATAGCATACTTACTAGGTCTTCTAACAGCTTTAGCTTAGTTGCAAGCTAGGCAGTTAAAATCCTTTTCCTTAATTTTTATAAAATTAGGAATTCCTTTAGTAATAGAAGCAGTCTTCTTTAGTAAAGGGAGTCCTATATGCCCTAATCTAACGTGCTAAGTAGCAGCTAATTCTAGGAGCTTCTTATAGGAAGAAGAAGCAGTAGGATTTATACTACTAGAATTATTATTAGAGCTAGCTTCCTGTTGCTCCCTATCTTGCTAGATCTCTTAAGAACCACAGGCCTCGTTTAAGGGATCTAGACGGCTATTTCCTCTAATATCTAGCAACTTAGGATTTAGACCTTCTAAATCCCCGTTATTAGAAGGAATCTAACTAGGAGCCCGTTTAGGAACTAGGGCTAATAGCTCTATAGCATCGTTATTAGTATTATCTTCTTCTTCTTTAAAATCAGATAATTCCTCGATTTAGCTATATTCCTCTAGATTAAAACTAGGCTGTTGAGGGATTTAAACCTCTATAGAATAACTAGCATTATAACCGCTATTATAACTATTGCTAGTAAATCCTATATAAGAGAGATTTGCGTGGTTTTTACACACTTTAGGGGTCTCTTGCCCCTTAAGCTGTAAGAAGAAACCATGCTTTTTAGGATTTAGAAGCCTACAGCAGCTTCTATTAGCTAGAAATAGCTGATTTTTAAGGAGAGTGCCCCCTATTAAATAGTACTTTAGACTACTTATTAGGTTGGTATTTAAACCTAGGCAATATAGAGCATCCTTTAGAGCTAAAGGCCTATATTTAGCTGGATTTATACTAACTAGTACCTAGAATACAGCAGTTCTCTGTCCTTTAGGATAAATAGGACCTCCTCCAGTAGCAATAGGCGCAGTTTTACCTTTTTTATAGGCTTAAATGTCCTAAAAAATGCCTTATTGTTAACTATATAACAGGTAGAACCTGTATTATATAGTAAGGAGTTTTTAATTATTCTATTAGAATAGTTAAAAGAAGGGGTATTATTACTAGTAGTACTAGTATCACTAGTAGTAGATTCTGTATCTAAATTGTAAGAATTATCACTACTAGAACTGCTAGATTCACTATTGGAATCTATAGTATCCTGGTTGCTAGTAGATAGGTTATAACAACCTATAGCAAAAGCAGCTTCTCTATCCTTATTCCTAGAGTTTTTGTTACTTCTTCTTTAGCCCTTCTACTTCTTCTTATTCTTAGAGGCTTTATCTATATCTTTAGAGGCATTAGAATTATTAGAATTAGAATTAGAATTCTTCTTCTGATTAGGAGGATTCTTTCCTTAGTTAGCTTTATTATTATTAGAACTATTAGAATTAGAAGCTTTATAACTAAGAGCTTTAGATATAGAGGAGCTTTTATCTCTTTGTTCTTCTAATAAATCACCTATAAGGAACTGTAAATTTAGCATTTTTACAGAAAGACCTTGTGCTCTAGCAGCTCTAATAGAATATTGCTGCCTTTCAGCCCAGCTAGAGAAGGTCTTCTTTAAAGCATTAATATAATAATTTACCTAGTTAATAGGATTAATAGCTACACCACAGAGCTGTAACCTAGCTAGTAAATTATTAAATTTAGCATTAAAGGCCTCTAAAGATCCCTTATAATTTAAAAACAATAAGTTATAATAACTAGCATATAGCGTACTACGTTATATTTCAGCACTCTATAAATACTGCCTAACTAGAACGTTATAGGCATCTACAGGGGACTTATGCCAGCTTATAGCAGCTTAAGGTCTAGATTAGCAACTATCTCTTATAATTATAAGGATAATAGCTTGCTCTAAATTTACTAATGTACTAGCTATACTAGGATTATTAATAAATTAAGGGAATCCTAGTGCCCTAAATTAAATAGTTAAAGCTTGCTTCTACTGTTTAAAATTTTTAGGGCCTTTTAGCTTAGCAGCCTTTAGAATAGAGTGGACCTTCTTATTTAACTCTTTTATAGTGCCTTCATTAAAAGCAAGCAGAAAAGTAGCACTATTAGAGGAACTAGAAGGTTTAAGGGCTTTAAAAGAGACTTTAGAAGCTCTTTTAGAAGTAATAGGATCTACTACCTTAGAGGGAGACCCTATAGAGAGATTACCTATAGATGTAATTATAGTATCTAATTTACTTAGTAAATTAGCTATATTTCCTTTATTTTGGCTTTGTTTTGCTTCACTATACCTAATAAATCTATTTAGGGTCTCTTATTGCTTATCTATTTAAGCTTTTAGATTAGCTTAAACATTATAGACTTACACTACTCTTTTAGAAGCTAATCTAGCTTCTTTTAGAGCCTTCTTAGCTATATAATCTTCTTTATTAGAAGAGGAATCTACTAGCTAAGGGGGGGACCTTGCTGGACTAGGAAAGCTAGTAGCAGCAGCTGGATTAGCTAGTGTACTAGAACCACTACCCTGTTTAGGGCTTATGCTCTTTCCCTTGCCTGTTCCTTTTGGTGCTATTTTTGAGGATTTTAATAGCTAATTTAACGCTCTTTATAGCTAATTATAGCCTAAATTACAGTGGAAAAAGTAGTAAATAACAGGTAATAACCTCTTGTAGATATTAATAGATTGCTCTATTATAGGCCTAGAAGTGCCCTATATCTTCAGAAATTATACTGAGATTTTTCTCCAATTTCTTTTGTAACAGGTATAATAGGCTCTAAAGGCTGCATTATATCGCGATCTATATATATATACAATTTGTATAGCAGACTAGATTAACAAGCGGTTGTAAGGGGCATAAAATATAGGTCCCAGCTATTTTTAGCTAAAAAATTTAGGAGATTCTTCTCCAATTAGGTTCTAATAAATTAGTAGAGACCTAGGTACAGCTAATTTAGGGATATCCAGCTAATTTCTACTTCAAAATCCCGACTAGTGGGATTACTATATAAATTAATTCTGCGACCGAAAACACAGGAATATCTAACAGCAACAAGAGCTGTTAGGCGTGCACTATAAATTGTAGTATAGCCACTAACAGAGGTGTACAGAGTGCACAATATACAAGATAACAGCACAATAACGAGCGATGCAGTGCAGCGCTAAGCTTATTTTTTAATAGAAATAATTAATTAGGCAGTGCCTAATAAAACGATTTGTAGTGCGAATGTAATGTATGCAGATGTGTATATTTTAATGTTGCGCAACAATAGAACCTAGCTATTAAGAATAGCTTTAAAAGTGTGTATATATAGGGTGCATAGAGTGCGGGAGGCACAGGGTGGGCAAAATGAAAACACCAGTATAGTGGCTGACGATGTGTGTGCAGTAGGTATTAATAGCTTCTAGCAAGCTATTAATGGTTTTAGCAGCGATAGCTGCTAGCGCAGGTCTTAATATAGCTTCTAGTAGGTAATATAGTACACAATAGTAGATTTCAGCGGGCTAACAGCTTGTAGATAGGTCTTCCGGGCTTATAACCTATTGAAAATAATAGGGATTATAGGACTAGATATCTAAGAGGGTAGTAGTCTCTTAGATTTAGCACCTGTAATTTCTCCTAGCAATTATCACGTAGTGGAAGCAGCAGCAGCCTAAATTAAGCTGTAGTGTATAGTATAGATTACGTAGAGGCAGTAGATAACTATAATAATAGTAGTATCTTATATTAAGAGCGCTGTAACAAACAAGTGAGGGTAGGATCTCGAATCTTTCCATTCCTTATAGACCTACTGACTATATTAGCGGGCTGTAGTTGCTAGAAGGGGCTTATAGGCTACTTTATAATTTCCGCAAAAAGATTTACTATATAAAAACAAAAAAATCAACTTACAGCTATACAAACAAGACGCCTACGTGCACAATTTAACAAATTCCACTAATAATAAGCAACCCTTATAAGCAACCCTATCTAACAATTATACTATTAGATAGCCCTAATTCTTAGCTTTTAAATAGTATACTTCTTAAATTTCTACTATTGCTAGTTGTGGAGAAAATCGCTGTTAAAGTTAACTATAGGTTAGGCAACTTTGCCTTAGTCGATTCTAGATGTTTTGCATCTAGTAACAGCAATATCTCTACTAAAAATTAACGTAACAAGACCTAGTTAGGATCACGTGATAGAGCAACTAACAGGCAACTAGCAAGCATAAAAATAGGCTATACAGGGTAACTTATTTTTAACAATGCCTCCTCTTTACTTCTTCTTAAACTATCTATATATTTAGGCAATGCGCACTCTTATAGAGAAAATCTATATATAGCATCCCTTATAAAGCAAATATAAGAGCGTAAGGGGGTAACCCTACTGCAACATAATACCTCTTTAGTTATAAATAAGCTTATAGAGTAAGACTTATAAGTAACTTAACCCTCTAGCTAATTCCCTTAATCCTAAAGTCCTAATTCTCTTATCTCTTATAACAGCTTTAGCGTCTTTAGCGTATATAGTAGCGTCTCTCTTACTAGCAATAGTGTCTTTACAGCTAAGCGCTTTTCTTTATAATAAGCAACTCTTTCTTAGCGATTTACACTTTATTTAGTTGCCTTAGATATAATTAATTAGTATCTCTTATTTACCTTAATTATCTCTTGCTAAGCGCTAGAATATAAGAGAGCTAGCAGTATAACACTAGAGTTTATATTAGTAATAGGATTATAGGCTATTATAGGCTGTTTAGTAATATATCTTTAAGCTAATACTTCTATTTAATCCTTTATAGTATAGTATTCTCTAGCTTTAAGCGTTTATTTTACTGCCTTTATAACCTCTTTATCCCTTTACCTAGATTTCTGCTTTTGCACTAATAGTTCTATAAAACGTAAAGATAGTAGCTAATGCTTTAAGTTCTATAATTATTATAGAAGTTAGTTCTTACTGTAAAATTCTATTTAATCTTTTTGCGTAAGATCTTATAGTATACTAGAAATTTTAGCAGAAACCTCTAAATTATCTAGTAGTAGTAATAATAAAGGGCTTTATAAATTAGTTATAGGCTGTAGTAGTGTTACGGGATAATCCTACGGACCCGCAGGTCACTAGTGCACGTGACCGCAATTATGTATAAGTAGTCAGAAGCAACGCTTAAGTAGTCAGATTGAACAATTAACAATTATTTTACTAGAACATTATTATTAGATGCTCCTCACAGAAGCTCTTACGACTCCTCTTACGAATTATTACATAACCTGTCGAATCCGACAACCTACAGTCACATCCGACAAACCCACGGCGGATCCCACCGTAACAAGTAGTACCTTAAACGTTATAATTAAAGACTTCTTTTGTATAAGAGGGAGTAGCTTACAATGTACAAGAGCCTAGCTAGGCTTACTTATCTACGTTAGAAGATATAAATGCTGTTCCCTTACTGCTATTACTGCTTTAATAGTTCTATTATAGATAATAGAATTGCTATTAAACTAAACAGCAGTAACAAACTAATTCTCCTAAAGTTATATAAGTATTTATCTATTAACCTCTATTAACTATTTAATTACTTAATTATAATTACTTAAGGTAAATTTCTATATATTAAGCTCCTTTAGAATAGGAATTTCTTTACTAGTTATTTATAAGTAATATCTTAAGATAAAACGCTTTATAGTATCTTCCTAGAGGTAGCTAAGGTTAAAGCCTATAGCCTTAGCTTTTTTAATAACTATATACCTATTTATAAAACTAAGCTTATTTACTACTATTATATATAGGACTATTATAACCCTATTAGTACCTTTATAGTAGTTATAAGACTAGTTAATAAAGTTATTAGTTATAACCTAGTTGTAAAGGCGTAGTTTAAATTTATTCTCTAACGTTTAAGTAATTCTATAGTTACTGTACTAAGTGTAAGGTATATTGTATAAGCTGTTGCTAATAAGATTAATTAGAAAATACTTAACTAAACAATAAAGCGTCTATATTAAGAAGGATAAATAGATATATCTATATTTCTAGTTGCTCTTCTGCTTATAATATAGTACTAAAATTGCTTAGAATAGGTATAAATACTAAAGGAGCTATAAAGTCTATACTTAACTATAGACTATAACTTTAAACCTTTTAATTCTGCCTTTAGGTTCTATATTAAAGTAATAATAGTATCCCTTTAAGCAATTAAAGATAAAGTAGGTTTAGTAGTTATTAAAGAAAAGAAAGCTAGTAATAAGCCTTTATTTACTTATTTTATTGTGTAAAGCAGAAGAGTTATAGCTTATATTATAACAGTAGAAAATAAGTTAAAATCTATCTTTAATTCTATATACCTTTTAACCTATAAGTCTTATAATCTTACTTTAGTTTATCTTTTTTATATTAATTATAAAAGACTCCTTAAAGATAACTACTGTACACTTAATTCTATAAGTAATAATCCTTACTATAGTAGTAAGCTAAAATTAATTTAACTATCTACAATAAGTCTTTTGCTTAAAGAACTTTATTAAAAAGCTATAAATATTATTAAGATAATTAAACTAAACTATAGAATTCTAGCTAGGCTATATTAATTCTATAAGCCTAAAGTTATCTAAATTATAATTCTAATAAAGTAGTAAGCTAAAAGAAGGCTACTTAAAATATTACTAAAAGAGAGGCAGCTAGCGCTTATAGAGCTTCTTAAGAGGTAAATCTACTTAATCTTACTCTTTTATACAAAAGAAATTACTAACTAGCTTATAAACCTACACTATAATATACTATATTAGTAGATTCCTTAACGTTCTAAAGTAATATATTTATCCCTTATATATAACTCTAAAGCTAGTCTTAAAAATAGGTTTTTAGTATTTATTTTCTATCTTAATAGTAGAGATTAAATAGCTTTTAAAAAATTAAAGGTAAAAAAGAGCTTAAGTAAATACTTATAATAAAAATATTATAAAAATAAAGAAATAAAGAGAGAGAGAGAGTAGAAATATAGGCTATATTATAGCTAGTATTATCTTAATAAATCCTTAGTTAATAGCTATCTATAATTGTTATAACTTAGTAGAGGCTAACAGGAAATATATACTAAAACTCTAATAGCTATAAACTTATTAAGTAATTTATAATATTCTTTCTAACTAATTATATTTATCTTCCTTCTTTCTTCTTATAACTACCTTTCTATATAGCCTCTTTCTTATTGTCTTTATTAGTATCTTTAATTATTTAATTATAGCTAAAAAGCTTCCTTAAAACTATAAGAATCTTATAAATATATAGAATATTATTAGCAGAAAAATCCCTTTTACTACTCTTTCTTATTAGGTTACTCTCTCTTAAAATAGTTAAATAGATATCTTTCCTTTTATAACGCTTATTAATATAGTAAGTCTTTTATAAAAAAGCTTTTAATTAGACTTTTATTCTTTTATTATACTAATAAACCTTACCTTCTTAGTATAAATTTACCTTTAAGCTTTAAGTTTATAAAGGTAATAATATTAGTGCTAGTAAATACTTAATATATACTAAAGTTGCTTTTTAATAGAATTCTATACTTAATATACCTCTAAGAGCTATTAAATTCTTTTATAATTTAAATCTTAAGGCTTAGTTTATTAATAGCACTATAAAAGAAGGCTCTCTTTTATATAAGGTTATACTAGAATTAAACGTTAAGAACTTTATCTTTATTTTAACTAAAATAGCTTATTCTTATAGATATTTTTATTATATACTTATTAACTATTAAGAGCACTATAAAGCCCTTTTAATTTTATTCTTTAGCAAAGAAAACAGTATATTTTACTTTTATTGCACTAATATATATCTTTAGATAGTTATCTTATTTAAGGAATATATTTACTTCTTATTTTACAGCTATATCTCTCTTAAGGATATCTATAGTAGCTTATACAGTAATTACATCTAAAGTAGCTCTACTACTATAAGCTGTAAGTAGTAATTTATAAAAGGTTACAGTAACTATAGTTAGATTTACTATAATACTTCTTTTATAATGTTTTAGGGCAAAAACTAAGTAGATTAACTATTTATTCTTTTAAGGCTTTAGAAGGTTCTTTATAAGGATCTTTCTCTCTTTATAGCAGTTAATGTTCCTTATTCTTTCCTTTAAACATTAAGACTACTAGAATTTTACTAGAAGATTAAATATAAATTACTTAAGTTAAAAGATAAAAAAAAATAATAAAAAAAGAGTAAAGGCTAAGTATTCTCTCTAGTTAAAATAGAATAAAACTATACTTATTTTTAGTAGTTTTTAAAAACTTTTTATATATTCTATTTAATCTAAGCTTATAGTCTTAATTCTAATTAGCTTTAAATCTTTAAATAATCTTAATATACTATTATTAAATCTTAGTTAGTCTTAAATATATAAATAAATAAACTTAACCTCTCTTCTTCTTAAAGCTAAAAATATAGAGACTACAGTATTAGCTTTTATAAAAGCTATAATAAATTATATATCTTAGTAAAGTTATAGGTAAATTATTAAGATTAAATAATATTATTAATCTCCTTATAGCTTTTACGCTCTTCTTTAGGTATTATTAATAGATAAACTTCTATTATATACTTTAGATAATGTTATAGTAAAAGGTTTACTTTAGCGTTATTATCCTTATAATTCTTTTTTTAGTATAGCTGTAATATATAGTCCTTAGAAACTATTTAATCTAATATATTATACTAAGCATTAGTAGGTTGTAATTTATTAGTATTTTGCTTAAAGTTGCTAGTGCCTTTACTATATTAGGCAGTATATTGTAGAGTATAGAGCTATTTATTAGCAGTAAAAGTCTACTATCCCTCTAGATTAAGCCTAAACTTCTTAATGTAATTCCTAGAAATAGTTTTATTAAGCACTATACTATTTAGGGTCTTTAAACAGTAAGCACTAGTAACTTTTGCTTAGCTATATACCTTAAAAGAACTATTCTATTGTATTACTAACTTTCTCTTTATTAATATATCTATAACCCTTTATATATTATATATAAGGACTAAATCTTTAAGAATTAATTAATCTTTCTTCTTTTACAATAATACCTCTTAATTCTAATTTATTTAATTAGCTAAGTATTACTTAAATATAAAGACTTTTATATAAGCCTTTTAAATATCTACTTCCTTTTATTCTAGTATTTTAACTCTTACTTTAAAGAGATTCTATATTATTATAACTTCTAACTAATTAATTAACCTTTAAGTAGGAAATTTAACTTCTAAAGAAAGAATAAGCTTCTAACTATAAATTAAGTAAAAAGTAGATTTACTGTATAATACTTATATAGCTGTATAGTCTATTAGTAGTGCCTTATTTAGCAATTTAAACTACTTTCTATTAAAACCTTCTATCTTTAAAAGGGTAAATATAAGCGTTTAATAACTAGCTTTAATAGGTAAATTAGCTTTTAGATTATACACTAATATCTTAATCCCTTTAATTCTAATAGCTTTAACTACTTTTTTAAGATTCCTATTATTAAGATCAAAAGAGTGGACCGATCCAACTGAACCTAGGATTACAAAGCCTTATATATTTTTAACATATATTTTAACACCTATATATTTCTAGTTCTCTATTAAAAACTAGAATTTAGAAGACTTTAAATTATATAATTAGCTTTATTAGGAATTTCTAAATAGCTACAATATTAGTATACTATATAGAGCGTGTTTCTACCTATTTAGTAAGGTTATATCTTACTTCTAGAAGGTACTTAAAACTATAATTAAGTAGTATATATTAGGTATTAATATATATCTTATTAATTAAGTTGCCTAAAGCTACTAGTATTAACAATTCTTTAGGCCTTTAAGGAGTAAACTTTTAGTATACTTTATAATAGAAAATTATTGCTTAAACTATATTCTAGAGCTCTTTCTAAAAGTATTTAATTCTAGCTACTTAAAATATAACTTCTATATCTTTATAACTTATTTACTTATATAAAGCCTTAATAATCTTCTTCTATTGCATTAAGTCTTTAATAACTAGAGTAAAACCCTTTATTATACTAATTAGTCTCTTCTATAATAGGCCTTTATCTAAGAAGTATTACTTAGCATTTATATAAAGTTACTTATACTTACTCTTATTTAGATTAAATAGTCTTTATAATATTAAAAGGAAATCTATAATTTATTAAGTTCTAGAAGTATAGTATACTCTATTGTATAGTTAAATCTTATTAACGTTAAGCTGTAAGTTAATAAAATCTTTAATATTCCTTTTAGCTGCTTAATTTAATGCATTAAAAGGTCTACCTTCTTTACGCAATAAAGTATTAGCTATTTTATTCTTTTCTTCTAGAATATACCTAGCTGTAAAATTAAATAGTATAATATAGCTAATCTATTATATAATAAGCGCGCTAAAGACGTTATTAATAGCGCTATTAAGCTAATATATAAGCACCTAAGAATTAGTCTCTAGAGTAAAGGGAACTCTATAGAGATAAATTTATAGCCTTTTTAATATATAGATAATAGCTCTATATTTCTACTTTATTCTATTATAATTAATTTCTAAATTGCTCTAATATCTACTTTTATATTATATAAAATGCTATTACCTATTAATAATTTATATTAAAACTGCTCTTTATTCTTTTAAGCTTATATTAACTATTAATATAATTTCCTTAGTGCTTAAACTAAGATTAATTATTATAAGAACTAGTGTAGTTATTATTATATACTTAAAAACCTCTATAGTGTTCTTTTAGTTTAGTTCTTAAGTTTACTTAATACTCTTCTTAAGTAAGATTATAAGAGGCTTAGCTTTTATAGAGTAATACTATACCTAAATATAATAATAGTTTATAAGCTTAAGAAAGAATTTAACCTTAAAGATATTCTTATACTCTATTTACTTTAGAATCTTTATTACCTTTACTTCTAAAGGTTTTCTTCTATTAGTGCTATATATAAATTTAACAATCTCTATAGTCTTTTAGTATAGCTTTAATTTTACAGTAGATATAGTATAACTAGCTAGCTTAATATTAATAAGGACTTTATTAATATTAATTAAATGCTCTATAATATATCTTTATATATTAAGTAACACTTTCTCTCTATTATAAGTAGTAGTAAAGCCTTTTACTGCAATATTATCTAAGAAAGTGTTATGGACTCGAGCCTTAGGCTCGGGTCCTTCAGTAGAGGTAGGACAGCAGGAGAGGGACAGTGATCTACGTAGGTAAAGGGATAGAAGCAGACTGCATTCGACTAGGGGTTAGCTGGACTTCGCAGAGCCCTAGAGAAAGGACCTTAGCTATAGAGCATATACTAAAAGGGGCTCCTAAGGGGAGGGACCTACCCCTAGATATATAGTATAGGGGCATAGGGAGGCTTCTAGTTCCTTCTCTCTTTCCCTTTCCTCCCTATGATTATAGTTCTCATTATAGATGCTAGTTAGCAGCAGCTACTAGGCCAGTCCATTACAGAAAGGCTTATAAGTATAAGGAATTAGGTTAAAAAGAATTCTTTCTACTATTTAAATAAATTAAGCAATAGAGTTAGTTGCTTCTTAAGGAAGTATATAAAGTTATAGAAACTCTATTGCTATTAAAATTATTGTTAAGTCTTTACTTTTCTCTATAAGTAGCACTTAGTTATAGCTTAACAGTAAATTAATAACTAAAAGTATCTTATATATTCTAAATTCTTTACTAAAAGCCTTTACTCCTTCTAGAATATAGGCATTCTATATTGTAATCTTATTGTAGGCTATTATAAACAGCACTAGCTATATCTCTTTATTCTTCTTTATTACTAAAAAGTAAGGGTTTCTATAAGATCTATAGCTCTTTTCTAATAATTTATACTAAAGCTTCTTTTTTAATAAATTAACTAGTCTTTCTTATAGGCTAATAGATATTAGTATTAACTTTACTTTCTAAGCTCTATAAGCAACAGTATAGATAACTTAAGGTAGTATAACTAGAGGATTAATCTTTTTATACTCTAATAAGTTCTATATTAATACTATCTTTTAGTTATAGAGAATTTCCTTAAAAATATTAACTTCTTTTACTATTAAATATTCTTATACTTATTTAACTATTTAATTTAAACGCTCTTTTATTATTTAAAATCCTTAAGGCTTTTTACTAAATCTTTCTATAATATATTTAGTGTATTTTCCTAATTTATTTAAGCATACTTTTACCTCTTTTTACCTTTTTTATTTCTATTTAAGGTCTCTATTAAGCGTAAACCTATTTAAAGGAATATTATCTTTTAGTAGAATCTTATTAGCTTTCTACTTATATAATATATTTACCTTTAAATTAATTAGTTATAATTGTCTTAAGGGCTAAATCTTCTTTATAGCCTCTTTAAGTTAGCTTCTATACTAGTTAGCTATTCTCTTTATTATAAGGTTAATAATTGTTAAAAATAAGCTACCCTGTATAGCCTATTTTTATGCCTACTAGTTGCTCTATCACGTGACCCTCATTGGGTCTTGTTACGTTGATTTTTAGTAGAGATATCGTTGTTACTAGATGCAAATATCTAGATTTGACTAAGGCAAAGTTGCCTAACCTATAGTCAACTTTAACTGCGATTTTCTCCACAACTAGCAATAGTAGAAATTCAAGAAGTATACCATTCGAAAGCTAAGAATTAGGGCTATTTAATGGTATAATTGTTGGATAGGGTTGCTTATAAGGGTTGCTTGTTATTAGTGGAATTTGTTAAATTGTGCACGTAGGTGTCTCGTTTGTATAGCCGTAAGTCGATTTTTTTGTTTTTATATAGTAAATCTTTTTGCGGAAATTATAAAGTGGCCTATAAGCCCCTTCTAGCGACTATAGCCCGCTAATATAGTTAGTAGGTCTATAAGGGACTGGAAAGATTCAAGATCCTACCCTCACTGTTCGTTATAGCGCTCTCAATATAAAGATACTACTATTACAGTTATCTATTGCCTCTACGTGATCTATACTATACACTACAGCTTGATTTAGGCCGCTGCTGCTTCCACTACGTGATAATTGCTAGGAGCAATTACAGGTGCTAAATCTAAGAGACCACTACCCTCTTAGATATCTAGTCCTGTAATCCCTATTATTTTCAATAATAATAGCTATACTCTTATTCTCTATTATTAATACTAGCTCCTTATTATTATTTAATTTAGCTTTAAGACTCTCTTTAACTATTTAATTATAGACTAAATCCTTAAATAACTTATTAATTAAGATTAAATTAACACTAGTAGCTATTACTTTATCTATTATAGTCTTCTATTTAATACTTCTAGT
>JFHB01000211.1:0-52756 GCA_000729835.1 Atkinsonella hypoxylon
GGTATAGAAATAATACCTTTATTACAATAAATATTATATTTATCTATTAAGTTAATAAGTTTAGCTACAATATTTAGGTTTAAGTTTTCTACCTTAACCTTATATTTATTATAAATATATAGTATATCCTTAGAACAAGAGATTCTATATATAGAAATACTATTATTAACTTTCTTAGGGTTAAATCTACTACTATTACCTTCTTCTTAAGTCTTAAGATTTTCTGTAGGTAATAAACTATTATTAGGTGTAATATCTTTAGAAAAATATATATATAAATTAAATAGGTTTATAATTATATAGTTAGCCTTAAGCTCTTTATTATACTAAAGATAAGCAACCTTTTAATTTTTTTAGATTATAATAAATTTATCTAAATAGTTATAAACTACTATTTATTTCTAGTTAGTTATACTAAGTAATATATCTAGAATAAGGTTAGATTTTAAGTATATATAGTAGGCAGTAGCCTTCTTATTAGCTAGTACCTCCTTCTATTTAACTAGAATATACTTCTACGATTTTAGTAGAATTATTATAGCTTATACTGCTATTATATTCTAATATAAAATCTTTAAAATTAGCTAAAAAATACCTATTTCTATAACTATATTATAAATAGACCTAATAGTAGCTCTAGAGCGAATAAAATTAATTTTAACACTATAATTATAGAGAAAGGTTAAACTTAGAAGAAGCTTTAGTCCTAAGTTACTTATTATATTAGCTATAACTATAAAATAGCTAGTTATAGGTACACTATATATAGATCTAGAGATATAGAAGTTAAATGTAGCTATTTTAGAGATATAAAAGAATAACTGCACTTTAGTAATTAGTTTTAGCTCTATCTTTACCTATTTTATATTCTAACTAAACTAAATTAACTATACTTTATTAACTAGCACTAAAGAGGTTTTAGTATTTAGGTAGATTTAATGTAATAGTCCTTTATTATAGAATTAAATAGGAATCTTTAGAAAGAAATTTAACTTTAAAATACTAGATTTAATAATCTATAGCTTTATAACTACTTTAACTACTTACTTTATCTAGA
This sequence comes from Atkinsonella hypoxylon, assembly GCA_000729835.1. Lineage (NCBI taxonomy): Eukaryota > Fungi > Ascomycota > Sordariomycetes > Hypocreales > Clavicipitaceae > Atkinsonella > Atkinsonella hypoxylon. The sequence continues at coordinate 1,058 of JFHB01000211.1, forward strand.
TTCTCTATAAATCCTTTTAGTTTACCTTTATTTAAACCTTTTTCTTTTATTTTTCTTTACTTTTAGTAAAATAGGTTTTAATAAAGTTAAATTCTAAGCTAACTAGTAGTTCTTTAGTATTAACTATTTCTTCTTCTTCTATTAGCTAGTATTTATAGCTTTTAAGGTACTTCTTATAGTCTTTCTAGTTAAATTTATCTTTAAACGTTATTATATAGGTATATTCCTTATTATTTTGCAGTAAGCTCTATTATTAAAAACGTTAAAGCTACTAAGAATACTATAGCTTTAGCTAATAATTCTAGCTAGCCTCTAAATCTTAGTTCTACTAAGGCTAAAGTTACTGCTCTTTTAGTAGCTAATTTCTTTAGTTTTATAGTAAGTACTAAGGATAATTATTCTAGTAATTTTTATAGAATAGAGGTTAGAACTAAAATTAACTATTGCTTTTATTCTAATTAGTTTAGTTACCTTAAGCTACCTTATTATTTTTAAAGTTCTTACTATTAAATTTACTTTAAGTATAATAAGTATTAGATAGCATCTAATCTTTGAGTTTTTCGCCCGCACCCCGACAGCGACGCAGAACCGGCCCTAAAATCGACTAAACTTCAATAAAAACATTTACTAAGCCCGTTTAGGCCTCTCTATAATAGTGCATTGCTCCTAGAGCGCTAGCGCAAAGAAGGCAGTTCTAATAGTAGTTAATAAAGGGGAAAGGGAGCTTGCCTAAAGCTACTACTACCCCTAAGTAGGTATAGAAGCCTTTACTGCAGAGAAACAGCTTAATACTAAGTTGCCTTAGGGAAGGGACTAAGTGCTAAATTATCTATAGGAGTTCTACCTAGAGATTGCTAGAATTATTCTAGCTGCAGCGCTTCTAGATATATAGAAAGTACTGCTAAAAGTATATAACGTAGAAAAAGCTAGGTTTAGGCATACTACTGCCTATAACCTATTAACACTAGTTATAACTAAAAACCTTAAAAGAGTAGTTAAAAAAGCAGTTAAAAAGACTCTTTAGGCTAGCACTAAAGGGAATTTAACCTAGGCAAATATTGCAGCCTATAATATAACATTAGCAATAACTATAACTACTAGCTACCTAAGCACTCTCCTAGTCCCTCTATAATAGTACTATAAAATAATTGTTTAAGAAGATATAATCCTTAAGCCCTTAAAAAACAGAAGCTTAACTAAGATAGTTAAAGCAGTTAATTATGCTACTAAGTAAGGTACTACTATAGCAGTAAGATGCTTATATAGTAGAGATATAGTTATTATATTTAAAGAGATAGCTAAACTATATAAAGAGAAATAGAGATAGCTTAAAGCCTCCTTTAGCTAAAGAGCAGCCCTTTAGTGTAAAATCTATAGTATTATTATTAAGAATTTCCTAACCTACTATACTATAGGAATTATAAAAGAAGAAATTATATAAAACCTAGAAATAAAAAACAGCTTAAGTATTATTAAAGTAATAGTTTAGAAACTAAAGGGAACTATAATAAAAGCCTCTTTAATTATTTAACTAAATAGTATAGAGGCAGCTAACTGCTTATACTAAGTAAGGGCTATTTATATAGCTAAGATATTTAAAGTTAAACTATATAATAAAGCACTTTACCCTAAATAATACTTCTACTACTATAGGTTTAGCTATATTATAAGATTCTACAAAAAGACCCCTTAGTATAGCTGCTGTAGTGCTAGCTAATATAAAAATAGAGAAAATATATACCTAACTAAATAGAGTTATATATAAGAATAGTACTCTAACTGCTATAGAGTCTACTTAGCCTAGTTTTACCTCTACTTAGTAGCTAAGGAATATTAGAATAGAGTAAGAGAAGTATATAGCAATAGGCTCTCTAAGTTTACTAACTATAAGCAGCTTACTCTAGAGCTAAACTATAGCTATAGGCGCTAAGCTAATAGATTACTATCCTAAGAGGCCTCCTTAAGGAAGAGAAAGCCTAAAAGACCCCTAAGAAGTAAGAATAAGCTAATATCTCTATTATACCTCTTTAGCTAAGATATTACGCTCTTCTTAAGCTAATAGGCTAAGGCTAGTACGCTTTAAACTAACACTACTGTACCTTTATCCTTAGCTCTAAACTCTATATATTAACAGTTATATACTAGAATATATAGAAGAGGTTAACGCTAATACAGCTAGCTCTAACCTACTAGAATAATATAGATATAGTAGTGCTGCAGGAACTAGCTAGAACTAGCTAGTTTCCCTTTAACTTAAGCTTAAGATAGTTTTAACTAGTAGTATATAGAAGCTATATAGTAGTGTATATTAATAGATAGTATAGTCCTAAGAAGTAGGTAGCCTAGAATAGAGCAAACTAATGTAGTATTTAATTAGAAAGCACTAAGATTTACTCTATTTACTTACTGCTATATAAGAGAGATTAAGCTACCTCTTTTACTAACTTTAGCTTAGCTTACTCTAGGTTCTAGAGCGTCTTTATAGGTAACTTTAACTAGCACTACCTAATGTAGAATAAGGTAAATAGAATGTTACTAAGCTGCAACACTATACTTACGTTTATAATATAGTAGTAGCTTAGCCTTACTATACTTTAGAGTAAGGTTACCTAAAGAGTATAGAGAAAAAGGAATAGTATAATAAACTACACCTAGGCAACCTATAACCTAAGGATTAAATATATTAACCTAGCCTCTCTAGCTAGCTTTAACTATATACTGTAGATAATTAGGGTTAAGTTAAACCTAGGCCCTAAAGACAATAGGCTAGTAATATACCTATAGTTCTTTATAGATAAAGATATTATTTAAGCTAAAGTAAATAACTGCCTTTAAGCTAGTTGCACTACAGCACCTATATAGACCTACACTAAAATTAACGCCTATATATAGTAGCTAATAGACTAACTCTAAGTAATTATAAACATTATAGCCCTAAAGAAGCTCTAGGGCGCCTTTAGACAGCTACTATAGTAGAACTAATAAGCCTATAAGGTAAAAAGGGAAGTTAATATAGCTTTAAAACAGTAGTGCACTAGTAGAACTAATAATAACTAGCAGCTTACTACTAAGGCAGTAGCGTCTTAAGACTAAATTATAAGAGAGAAATAGAGAAAAGCCTAAAGGAATACTGTTAATAGAGCTAAATCCTACTATAGCAACCTCTAAAGCCTTAAAAGATAGACTAAGTTATATAGCAGCCTTTTACTAGAAACTAGCTAAATACTAACGCTAGTCTATACAGTAAATAGCACTATAGTTATAGCTATAATATATATAGAGAAGGCTACTGCCTTTACTAAGAGATTCTTCCTAGAGTTTAAGGCTAACTTAACTAATATTCTAGACCTATAATTTCTCTATCTTAATGCTGCTCTATTTCTACTAAAGAACTACTTTATAGAAGATAATATAAAGGATATACTACACAATATAGTAAGCTAGAAGGCACTAAAAGACAATAAGCTACTAGCTAGCTTCTTAAAAGCCTATAGGCTGCCTATAAGGAAGGTTTTAATATACCTACTTAATGCTAGCTACTAGCTTAGCTACTACCTAGCTCTCTTCTAAAAAGTAAGAGTTATAGTTCTTAAGAAGCTTAAGAAGCTCCTAGAAAACCTCTAAAAGGTAGAGAGGTAGAGATCTATCTCCTTACTTAATGTTATAGAGAAAGTACTAGAAGCAGCAGTAGTATAGTAGCTTACCTATACTACTAAAGAGGGGTTGCTTCTACTAAAGCTTTAAATAGGCAATAGAGCAAATAGGTTTACTAAAGTAGCCCTTAGTACACTTATAGAGGTTATTTATATAGCTTAGCACTATAGTAGAACTACTTTACTATTGCAGCTAAATATCTCTACAGCCTTTAATATAGTTAGCTACACTAAACTAGTCTATATACTAGTTTAAGTAGAACTTCTAAACTAAATAGCAGCTTAGGTTTATAGCTTTACTACCTTAAGGTTAATGTGCCTCTACTTTACTAAAGAAACAATAGAGAAGCTAGCTATACCTATAGAGATACTATAGAGGTTCTCTATTTTCTCTATTCTTTTTTTACTATATATTATACCTTTATATAAAAAACTTAAAGAAGTAGATACTACTATTACACTAAAGTTCTTTAATAATACTAATATTATTATATATAGAAGAAGTATAGTAAAGACCTAGGGGCAGCTTAAGTGCGCTTAAGTAATCTATAAGGAGTAGTTAAAAGAGTTTAGCTTTTAATTTAACCTAGTAAAGAGTAAGCTTTTATACTTTACTAGAGGCTATAGAGTAAATATAACGCTAGTTTAGCTTAGTACTATAATAATTTAGCCTATATAGTTAGTAAGGTTCCTTAGTATATAGATCTCTAGAAAACTACAATAGAAAGCCTATTTAGCTAAGGTTAAGGTAAAGCTAAAGTAGCAGCAGCTTACCCTTACTGCACTAATAGCCTTAATATAAAGATACTAGTTTAAAGAAGCTTAACTAATATATATATAAGTTATCTAGAATACAGTTGCCTATAAAGTAAATATATACTATACCTTAACCTAGAGTAGAGAGAAACTATACAGTATAGCTAAAGCCCTTATTAAAGAATAGCTTACTTACCTATATAGAGTTCTTAGAGCCTATAAGGCTACTCTATAGGCTCTAGCTAAGATAGAGGCAGTAATTCTCTCCTTAGACCTTTACCTAAACTATAGAGCCTATAAATTTAGAGAAAGAATTAAATAGAATAGTATAGTAAACTAAATACACTAGGTATATACTTTAGTAGCTACTTAGCTTTAACGCTTAAGGCTATATAGGTAAAGATATACCTTTTAAGCTCTAAGTAGTAACGCTTTAGGCTAAGGAGAAGACCTATTTACTAAACTAGAACTAGAGATAGAATAGAAGAAAAGATAGCTAGTAGAATAGATAGAAGTAGTATATAGCTACTGTAGGCTAGTTCTAGTAGAAGATCCCTTTAACTTTAAGACTATAAAAAAGGCCCTTAAGCTGCACTAAAACCTAACTAAGTATAAGTTAGCTATTCTTACCTAATTATACACTAAGAAGATAGGCTTAAACCTCTTTTTATATAGTTATAATGTACTTAATATACTAATACCTCTATACTACTATAAGGGCAGCAATAAGGATATTTATTACTTAATTATTATATACCTACTATATAACTACCTTAGACTAAACAGTAGCACTCTACCTCTACTAAGGAACTCTAGGGATATTAGAGTAGCCCTTAACGCCTTAGAGTTAGCAGCTACACTAGTTAAATAGGTCCTTAATATAGGCTAACTCTTGTAATTCTACTTAGTAGAATAGCTTTAAAGAGATAAAGAGAAAAGAAATAAACTATACTTTAAGGACTAAATAGAGAGCATTAAGCTACTACCTTATTAGCAAACTAACTTAGGGAATAGCCTTAAGCGTAACCTATATATAAGCTAAGATATATTATAAGGTAGAATATATATAGATATAGTATAAGATTAAGATAAATATATAGTAAAGGTATAGTTTTATTTATCTTATAGTATAACTATTTTTATACTGCCTCTAGAGTAGAACCTAAGAGAGCTTATCTAGCTGCTAGTTCTTCTTAGTTAGTTACTTTACGCTTTAAGGCCTAGGCTAAGTCTACTATAATAACAGTCTAGCGCTATAGCTTCTGTAGAATGCTCTTAAGGGCGTTAGCAATTCTCTTCTCTACTTCTATTATATTATAGTGCTAGTATAGAGCTAAAGCAGCAGCAGTAAAGGCATAGAATAGAGCTAAAGGGGCTAGAGAATTACTAATAGTATACTTAGCTGCTTCTTAAACAGCCTTATATTTATAAGCTAGAACTTACTAAGGTTAGCAATAGGTTATACTTAGGACTAAGGAGAGACCTTACTGCTTCTTTACTACCTTTAGCAAACTTAGCTTAAGAGTTAAGTAATACTTAAATTTTATTCTAGTAAACTAAGGACTACTTTAGCTACTAAAGCGTTAGTAAAGAGAGCCTAATCTAGAACTAAGGGTACTTATAGAAGCGTAATAACAATATTAAGATATATAGCTAAAATATAAACTACTAGTACCTATAATATTAAGTTAGAGCTAGAACTGTTATAGAGAAAGAGCAGGACCTACCCTACTAGTAGCAACACTAAATAGTAGGGTTGTAGGTATAGGAAATATATAGCTAGTATAGTTAGTTATAAACAGCACTAAGCTAGAACTAGGTTAGTAAAGGTATTAGTAAGGGAGTAAAGCGCTTACGCTAAGAGCTAGAGCAGCTAAATTCTTAGGTATTTTTAAAAAATTTTAAAAAAAAAAATTTAATAAAAATTATTCTTTAACTTAAGTTAAAATAAATAAAAAATAGAGATAGAGTAAAGGACTTATAAAGGTAGTAGAGAGGTAGAGTTAAAAAGCTGTTTCTATATAACGTAAAAAAAATTAGCAAAAAATTTAATAAAAAAGAGAAGTATTTAGCTTATAGCTATATAGTGCTACTATATAGAGACTAGCTAGAGGCCTAGCCTAAGGGGATTTAGAAGGAATATATAGAAGAGAAAGCTTAGAAAAAGAAGAAAAAGAGAAAGAGAATATAAACCTAGAGAAGCTCTCTCTACTTATAGTTATAGCTAGCTTACTCTAGTAAGTAAGGTTAAACCTAGCTTATACTCTATAGGTAAGTAGGGACTAGTGCAACACTAAACTGCAACCTTAGGGGCTTATAGTATATACGCTCTAACTTACTTATAAAGAGGCTGTAACTTACCTTCTGCCTAATGCAGCAGTCCTAGGGGCGTAAGTAAATTAGGCTTACTAGCACTAGGTTGTAACTAGCTTAAGCGTTCTTACTTCTGCTTAACCTAATTAGTTAATAATATATATAACTATATAGTAGCTAATAGCAAGTAAGGCAACAGTAAGAGCTACTAGGCAGCGCTAAAGCGCTACTAGTGCAGTAGGGCTAAAGGCCCCTTACTTCCCTCTCTCTTCTCTTTTCTCTCCCTTCTCTACTACCTAAATATATATATAGGTGTATATATATATATCTAGTAACGCTGCTGTAGCTATTAGCCTAGCGCAGTAGAGCACCTACTGTTTATAATAGGGACCTTACTAGAGTTACTTAAGCTTTGCAGCAGCATTCATTATAGAAGCACTAGGGTTTTCCTCCCTGCTACAGGGTTTTTCCACGGTGGATTAGTGACTAAGCAGGGGTTCTAGCTTTCTAGCGTAATTTAATAATAATAATAATAAGTATTAGTACCTTCCTTATAGTTTTTTAATTTTTATTATTTTTCTAGATCCTTAAGGTATTTTTATAGATCCTTAACCTTATTATTTACTATAGTAATATATATAAATCTTAAGTTTTTTACTGTTAAAATTAAGTATAGCTATTATAATCCTAGGTATAGCTTATAATAGAGTCTTAAAAGAAGCTAAAGATCTATAGTTTTACTATTTATATAGATATATTAAAATACTTTAGAGGTAAATTCCCTAAATAATTTTTCTTTAATTATATTTTACTCTATAAACTTAGCTAAATTTAGCTATATTATTGTATTCTAGATCTATATACTAAATTCTTTATAGATAGTAGTATAAATAGAGTTTAAACTGCTAAAAATAGCTGTTTTTTTATAGTAATCTAGGTGCTACTTATACTATATTAATGTATTCCCTTTAAAGAGAGTTTAGAGCTTAATGTAAATAGCTTCTTAGGCATTAATTACACTATAGCTATAGTAGTCTTTAATAGCTTAGATCTATAGCTCTATATTGTAGAAAATAGTATACTTTTCTTTATATAAAATTAGCTTATAGATATTTCTATTGTTAAAGGGTTTAAAGTAACTAATATTAGTAATTGTTATAGACTCAAGCCTTAGGCTCGGGTCTTTTAGTAGAGGGAGGACAGCAGGAGAGGGATAGAGATCTATATAGGTAAAGGGATAGAAGCAAGCTGTATTCGTTTAGGAGTTAGCTGGACTTTGCTAGGCCCTAGAGAGAGAACCTTAGCTATAGAGTATATACTAAAAGGGGCTTCTAAGGGGATAGACCTACCCCTAAATATATAGTATAGAGGTATAGAGAGGCTTCTAGTTCCTTCTCTCTTTCTTCTTTTCTCTCTATAATTATAGTTCTTATTATAGACGTTAGTTAGCAGTAGCTACTAGGTTAGTCTATTATATACTATAATTATTCTATAGATAGAACACTAGTAAGAATAATGTTGTTTAGTTATAGTAATAAAGGCCTAGCTAGCTAGCTTAAGTACTCTTTTAACCTCTATAGAGAGGTAGAGAAAGATATAGTAGAAATTAGCTAGAAAGTAGTAAAAATTATAGTGCTTTATAAATTAGTTAAGAGCTAATCTCTATAGATAAAGGAGCTATAACGCTTTATAATAGACTATATATAGAAAAAGAAGCAGCTTTAAGCTGCAGTAGGCTAGCAGCTAGAGGAATCTAAACAGAAGCCTCTACCTATAGTAAACCTTTATAATAGAAATAAATAGAGCTTTTAGGCCTAGTAAATAGTAATTACCTAAAAGCTTTAGGCTAATAGCGCCTTTATAGGTACAATATAGAACTAGTAGTACTATTTATACTAAAGCTTATTGCCTAAGGTTTAGTAAAGAGTAGCTGCCTATTATAAGGTAGGTAAAGTAAGAGAATATAATATATAAAGGTTCCTTAATTACTTAAAATTAGTCTTTATAGATTCTTACTAGTAAAACTAAGCCTTAATTAAGCTTAATTAGCTTTAATAGAGTAATAATAAGTAGTTTATAGAATTCTATATTTATTTTAAGGAGAAAATTACACTAGTAAAAAGAGCTAACTAGAATAATAGCGTAAAGTTAGCTAAGTTATAGATAGCGCTTAATAAGGAAATAAGGGATTATAGTGTAAAGAGAGATATCTTCTATTATAACTACCTTTAGGCAGTAGAGCGCTACTACAGTATTACGCTAAACCTTAAGTTATATTATATTAAGAAATAACACTAGCTAAAACGTAGCTCTAGCTCTAGAGAGCTCTAGAATAGTAATACTAAGATAATTAAAGTTAACGCTATAGAAACCTAATAGAGATAGAAAAAGAGTATAAAGAAATCTAGAGTAAAACAACTAAATAAGGATGCTCTATAAGTAAAGTAGGTATTTAAGGCTAAACTTAAAAAATACTACTAAAAGAGGTAATACCTTTAGTGTAAGTTATTTTAATACTATATTTAAGGATATAGATAGTAACTAGTAAAATATAAGCTAGAGTTAACTAGTGTATAAGCAGTAGTAATAGATAATATATAGAAGAAAAACTCTAATAAGTTAGAAAAAGGCTTACCTTTAGCCTTAAGCTTAGTATAGAGGTAAAGGCAATATAAATAATATAATAACTCTTACTTAATAGGCAGCTAAAAGAAGAATATAGAGAGATAACTAAAAAAATAAATATATTACTGTTCTTTATCTCTATACTCTTTAACTAACTATTATTCTATAATATATAGATAAATAGTAGGTATAACTGCTTTACTATAATAAGTAAGAGTTTAGTGTAATACCTTAGCCTAAAGTAGATTCTATTACTGTATAAAAGAATAGTATAAACAGCAGTAAAGGTTAAACAGTAGTTCTATAATAGCTACTAAAGAAGCACCTTAATTGCTTCTTTAGTTTACTTATAGGTAGATATTAACAGCTAAGTCTTCCTAGTAGTAGCCTATATAATCCTAGGCTTAACCTAAGATTATATCTTTAGAAGCCTATAGTTAGCCTATAATAGAATTGTCCTTAACACTACTAGCTAGAGCCTATTAGTAGGTAAGGCTAAGAGCTTTATAATCTAAGTAGTAGAAGCTTAAAGCGTTAAGGACCTAATAAGACTAGTGTTAACAGCAGTTTATAGTACCTTAATAAAATAGAGCAAGAGCTAGGAGGTTGCTATATATTTTATTGCTATAAGCCTTTAGGAAATTACCTCTATATTATTATTATAAATATCCCTAAAAGGCCTTAATCTACTAACGCTGCTACCTAAATTAAAGAACTTTTATAATCTTTTTAAAGAAGAAAAAGCCTAAAGCTTTCTACTATATAGAGGGGGGCTAGATTACTATATTAGGCTAAGATAGTAGCTAAATAGCTCTTTACTGTTACTACTGTAGGCTCTACTATATAATATACTATAGAACTATTTATTAAAAATTAAAAGATAGGTAATAAACTTAATAGATAAAGAATAGATTTAAGCTAGCTTCTTTTTAGTAGTAATATCTATTCTTTTAGCTAAAAAGCTAAGTAAAGAATAGTAATTCTATATTAATTATTAAGCTCTTAATAAGATTATAGAATAGAACTATTACTTACTCCCCTTAATAAAGAAGATACTTAGGTTATTATTAGAGGTATATTAGTTTACTAAACTAAATATATAGTTAGCCTTCTATAGAATCTAGATAGTAAATAGTAAAGAGCACCTTATAGCGTTCTACACCTAGTTTAGCCTCTTTAAATAGCTAGTTTGCCCCTTTAGATTAGTAAAGGCTCTAGCTATATTTTAACAATATATTAATAGTGCACTAGAAGAGACCCTTAGAGATTATATAACTACTTATCTAGATAACATCCTTATTTACACTAGAGGTTCTAGGAAAGACTATATATATAAGGTATAGAGAATCCTAGAAAAGTTATAGTTAGTAGAGCTATACTTAGATCTTAAGAAATACTACTTTACTATAACTAAAGTTAAATACTTTAGCTTTATAGTTATAGTAAAAAGAGAGATATATTTAGATCTAAAGAAGATTGCAGCTATTTAGAAGTAGTAAGCTTCTACTAAGTTATAAGAGGTATAAAGCTTTCTTAGATTTATAAACTTCTACTATAACTTTATATTAGATTTCTTAGATATTATAGGGCCTCTAGTTAGCTTAATAAAGAAGGGAGTTCTATTCTAGTAAATAGAGAAATATAAGAGGTTATTTATAAGGCTTAAGGAGGCTTTTACCTTATATTTAGTTTTAGCCTAGTAGAACCCTAAGAAGAATATAGTAGTAAAGGCTAATTACTTAGAAGAGGCCCTTAGTAGCTGTTTATTCTAATATAATAAAGCTAGTGTACTGCAGCCTATAGTATACTATTTAGCTAGGTTATCTCTAGCTTAATATAACTATACTATTTACAATAAGAAGCTCTTAGCAATAATATCTTACCTTAAAGCCTAAGCAGTAAAGTTATAGGAAGTAGTATACCCCTTTATAATCCTTATAGACTATAAGAATCTAGAATACTTTACGTCTTTATAAGAGATCTCTAAGCACTAAGCTAGGTAGGTAGAGCTTCTCTCTCTCTTTAACTACTACCTACAATACTGCTTAGGGCTATAGGTAGAGCAATTAAATGTATTATTACAATAAGAGCAGAATTAAGATAAAGTAACGCTATAGATAAACTAGGTCCTCTAGCCTCTCTCTATTAGCTGCCTTAGTGCTCTCTATAGAGATAAGGAGAAGAAGAAGGTTATAGAGAATATTAGAGTAAAAATAGCTAGTAAAGTAACGCTAAGAAGTTAACTAGCTGCAGCTTTATAGGTACTAGCTAAAATAATGCTATTTCTAGATAAACACTTATAGAGCCTATAGAACTAAAGAGTGTAAGAAAACCTAGTATACTTAATAAGGTTAAATGCAGTCTAAAAGGGGGAGAGAAGGTTTCTATTAAAGGTAAAGATATAAGAATAAATTGTAGACTATACTCTTAATATATAAAGAGCGTTAGTTTACTAGAGCTATCTCTAGGTCCTTAAGTATAAGCTGTTAACTACTATACTAATATATAGAATATATAAGTTGCTAATGTTAGGCTACCTAGGATAAAATACTATATTTTAAGCATTAATATATAACTATTACTAGAATAGGCTATCTTAAGATATTGCTTAGTACATTTAAAACTGCTACTATTATAGCAGCTAAAAGAGTAGAAAGTTATAGTAAAGCCTTTTACAACCTATTCTAGCGCTAAATAGATATTAGTTATAGATCTCTATAGATTTTATAATAGATTTACTAGCGCTAAACTAGGCTATACTCTCTTACTTAATAGTTATTACTAATTAACTTTTAAAGTATATATAGTTAAAGGCAATAACCTCTATAGAGGTAAAGGAATATACTTAATAGTTTAAGTATTATTAGTAGTAGTTTTATAGGTTCCTAAAATAAATTATCTTTAACTATAGTTTAGATTAGTTAAGCACCTTTTAGACTACTCTTTATTATATTATTAGAATTAAACAATTGCTATCTATATTCTATTACCTATAGATAAATAGTAGAATAGAGAGAGTTAATTAAGAAGTATAAGTAATTCTATAGGTTACAGTTGCCTTTTTACAGTTTAACTAGCTTAAATATCTCTCTATATATTAGCTAGCTATTAATAATAGAAATTCCTTAGTAACTAGTATAAGTTTAAACTAGGCAATATATAGGTATAATATAGACCTTATCTAAAAGCTTATAGATAAAGAGAAGTCTTAAGTTTTATAAAAGGGGTAAGCTTTAGCGTTCCTTAAATAGCTATAGAAAAGTATAAATATTACTTAAGCTATAATTAACTTTACCTAGTAGAGGCAGTAAGAGCAGTTAAATAGAAGCTATAGGCTAGTAGAATAGTATAAGGTAGAGAACTTAGTTTAGCTAATGCTCTATTATATTAAAATAAACTACTTAAGTTAGAAGCTTAATTAAGTTATAGTAAAGTATATAGTTATAGGTATATTAATACCTTTAACTATAAAGTTAGATGTTTTACTAGGAATTTACTTAGTTTTCTATATTAATCTTATTAAGTAAGTAGTAATAAACCCCTTACCTTCTTAGTAATTAGTAGACTTAAGGCCTAGTTTTAAGCTAACTACAATAAATATTAACCTATCCCTTAAGGAGTATAAAGTAAAGGAAATTCTAGCTGCTAAAAACGCTTTAGGCTAAGAGAGACACTATTAAGTACTTATTAAGTAGGTAGAGTTTATTTAACCTATATAGAAACTACTAAAGAACTTCCTTAATATAAAGGCGCTAAATTAATTTAAGTTATAGTAGAAAAACGCTTAATTTAATAATAGGCTTAGTAGAGGTATAGTAAAATTTTATATAGACTTTAATAATAACTTAGTAATTTCTAACTAAAAATAAAGGAAAATAAACTCTTCTTTATAGAGGCCTATATAATTATTATAAAAAAAAAAAAAAAAAAAAAAACAAAAGAAATTTCTTAGTAAGTAGTAAAGAAGCAGTAGTGCTTATAGCGTAAAGGTATAACTACCTAGAAGGTGCCTTATTACTCTTTAAGCAGTTATAGAATAGAAGCTAAAGGAGCTATATAGTGCTTTAGGAGTAGCGTAAAAGCTAGAGCTAGAATAGCAGCGCTAGCAAAAGGTATTAAGGCTAGAGTAGGTAAGAATATAACTAGTGCTTTAGATTAAGGCCTTACTCTAGTAGGTATAAGTAAGAATATAATGTCTTAAATAGCTTAGTGCTTTAGGTGTAAAGGTATAGTTCTTAGAGAGAGAAAAATAGAGAAAAAGGAAGTAAAGGGAGTAGTAAGCTAGATTAAGGTTATACACTCTAGGAATATAGATAGCAATTAGTGCTGTAAGTAGTTTAAGCTTTTAAGCTCTACCTAAAGGTAGGTATATTTTTAGTGTATTGCCTTAAGGTTATTCTATAAGAGTAAAGGGATAATATATAGCAGTAAAGAAGCCTTATATAGTAGTAAAGGGGCAGTAGTAGTAGAGGTTAGTAGTATATAATAAGGTATAGGTATAAGCAGTAGTAATAAAGAGAGTATAGTAATAGCAGCAGTAGTAGTAAGTGTAAAGAGAGATAAGAAGTTGTTATTAATATCTATAGAGATATACTTATACTTATTAGGGTTAAACTTATTGTTCTTTAGAACAATAGAGGCTATAGTGCTTTTATAGTTAATAGAGAGAGAGAAAGTAGGTATAGAAGAATAGCTAGTTTAAGTTATATAGTAAGAAGAAAAAGAGAGCGCAACCTTCTTCTCTATATAATTAGTAGTAAGTACATCCTTAAGAATAGAGTTATAGTAATTATATATATTTAAAAATTTATATATAAGGATTATACAGCAGAAGGGCTAGCTAGTATAAAAGAGAATTAAAGTAAACTTAACTGTAAGACCTTAGTTAGTAAGTTTCTATATCTAGGTAAAGTAATACTGTAGATAAGGATACCTAGTAAAGAGACTAGAATTCTAAATGCAACCTTAATGCCTCTATATATATAGTTAGTATTCTCTCCCTTAGCTAGAACAACAGTTATATAAGCTCTTCTTATAAAGGTTGTTGTAGTATAGTATATAGATATCCTTAAGAATATTACTGTTAAATAACTCTAAGTTATTTAAGTCCCTTTATATAAGAAAACTGTAGATATAGCAGCAGTAAGGGACTAATAGCACTATAGAAGTAGAAGCAGCAGGAGCGCTAGCGCTAGCAATATAACTACTAAAGTTCTAGATATACTTTTAGTTAGTAAGAGAATAAGCTATATATAAGTAAAGGGGCAGTGTACTCTAGGCTAATAAAACAACATTTTGCGATTTTAATTAGTAAGTTACTAGCAGTTAGATAAATTCTATTTAGATATATTAAAAAGAGGTTCTTTTACATTAAAAGGAGCAGCAGCAGCTATATAGTAAAGTAAGGGATTTTAGGAAACTATAATAGAATTATTTAGTTATAATATAGAGGTAAAATAAGATATAAAGAAGGAAGAAAAAGATAAAGGAAGGAAGAGAGAAATTATTTATTTTTATATTAGAAACAGCTAAGAGCTAGCTGCTAGTTTATTATATACTAAAGGGATAACAACAATAACAACTATTTACGCTCTACTAGCTGTTAATTTATTGTACGCTAAAAGAATAACACTAATAATAACTGTTTACGCTTTACACCTCTAACAACACCCCTTATATATAGATAGGTTATATATATCTAACAACTGTTTACAACAGTAATAAGGATAAGAGAAAGAGAGTGCCTTTTAGTTAATAAAAAGGATTGTTATATAATAATTGCTTTAAATATAAAAAGACCTAGAGATATAGGCAGTTTACGCACTAGTAACACTAGCATTACAGCTAGCGCCTATATAACAAGCAGATAATTAATAGCTATATATAGAGAATTATAAGGTAGAGAGAGGCAGAGGTTAATAGACTCTAGAAGGGTATAATTAAGGGAGGGGGCGTAATTAACCTATTATAGCGTAGCTAATAGGTTAGTTAGTAGGGTAGTTAACAGCTGTTGCTAAGGTGCTATAGGCAATTAGAGGGAAGAGAGGTAGAGCAAACGTTTGTTTATATATTAGCTCTATAACGCTGCACTAACAATAAACAGTGCATTAATGCAGTAATAGAACAGCTAGAGTAAAGCGCCTAGGGGCAGACGTTATACCTCTATTTTTTTATAAGTAAACAACAGAGAAATATAAAGAGAGAATAGATAGAGAGTTAGCTGCTATCTACAGTACCTACTATAGATAATAAAAGGGATTATTATAGAGCCTAGGAGAAGAAGGAGAGTATATTATAGACTTAAGCCTTAGGCTTAGGTCTTTTAGTAGAGAGAGAACAGTAGAAGAGAGATAGAGATCTATATAGGTAAAGGGATAGAAGCAAGCTATATTTATCTAGAGGTTAGCTAAACTTTACTAGGCCCTAGAGAGAGAACCTTAGCTATAGAGTATATGCTAAAAGGGGCTCCTAAGGGGATAGACCTACCCCTAAATATATAGTATAGGGGCATAGGGAGGCTTCTGGTTCCTTCTCTCTTCCTCCTTTCCTCCCTATAATTATAGTTCTCATTATAGACGCTAGTTAGCAGCAGCCACTAGGTCAGTCCATTACAGTAATCTTCTATATAGAATCTATTTATTCCTTAGGGGTTTAGAACTATATATTACCTTAGTTATTTTATTTCTAATGTAGATCTAGCTTTTTATTTACTAGATTTAGCTAAAGATTATTATTTCTAATATAGTATAGTGCCTATTAATTTATATACTAATATTTAAAGTTACTAAATACTTAATTCTAGTCTTTTTTAGTATTTTAGCTCTTCTTAGCCTTACTATTGTAGTATTACTTTAATAGATTCTTTAGAAATTATAGTAGCTTTTATTCTTTTAGAAAAGTACTAAAGTATCTAGAGTATCTCTATATTATATAGTTTCCTTTACCTAGAGGTTGCTTTTAATCTTACTTTTAGTTTTAGTTATCTTTTAGGGGTAAGTAAGGATTAAAAGCCCTTTACCTATAATCCTTAAGCTAAAAGCCTTATTAAGTATAGTATTATTTATTATATTTATCTTAAGGCTTAAGTATAATCTCTATTTTCTAGGCTAAGTATTATTGCTTTACTTAAAGAGCAGCAATTTTATTGTTTAATTCTCTCTATAATTTACTAATTTATTAATTAATTCTCTTTTAATTCTACTAATTTACTTACTAATTTCTATAGAAAAACCTATAAGCTATTTTAGTAAAAGGTTCTCTTTTTTAAGTAGCTTTACTGCTTCCTTTACTTTATACTTTAGCCTAAAGGTATAAAACCTTTAGTAAGCCTATAAAAGTAGTAAGATTTTAGCTAATTTTTTAATTAGTAAGTTCTTTTTAGTAGTTTAAGGTATATTTAATAGATCTAGGTCTTTAGTAAGTAGTATAAATCTAGATCTTTATACTTACTTTCCTTTAATATTCTAGGTAGAACTAGCACTAGCTTTATAAATAGTGTCTTCTAAGCTGTTAAATCTAAATAATTTAGCCTTAGCTTTTCCTTCTAGTATTACTATTAGTAAATCTATAAGGAGTTTAGTAAATTTAGCCTTATTAATAATTCTATTAACTTACCTTTACACTTACTATACTATAGAAGCATTAATAGTATTCTAGTAAGAAGGTAGTTCTACTAGCTTAAATTAGTTATATAATTTAAGCTATTTATTAACGAATTTATAGTAAGTAAGATAAAGTAGTAGGCTTCTTTTTTCCTAAGGTATAAGATCCCTTTTTTAAATCTAGAAATCTAGATTTTAGCAGTAAAATTTATAGAATTAATATATAGTTTTATATTCTTTATTAGTAAAAGGAATATAATTCTTTCTACTAAGCTTCTTCTAAAGTTGCTCTATCTTAAATATTATAATTTTAGCTTTTTAAGCTTAAGAAGAGTTAGCAATAATTAGAAGTAATTACTACTACTTATTATAGTAGAATCTAATATAGGTTTGTTAAAAGTAATAATAGGTTACTAGATTTAATAGGTTATATAATAATTCGTAAGAGAAGTTATAAGAGCTTCTGTAAGGAGTATTTAGTAATAGTGTTCTAGTAAATAATAGTTAATTGTTCAATCTAACTACTTAAGCGTTGCTTCTAACTACTTATATATAATTGCGGTCACGTGCACTAGTGACCTGCGGGTCTGCAGGATTATCCCGTAACAAGCACCTTACAGTATTTTACACCTAGTTTAGCCTCTTTAAATAGCTAGTTTACCCCTTTAGGTTAATAAAGGCTTTAGCTATATTCTAATAATATATTAATAGTGCACTAAGAGAGGCCCTTAGAGATTATATAACTGCTTATTTAGATAATATCCTTATTTATATAGAGGGTTTTAGGAAAAACTATATATATAAGGTATAGAGAATTCTAGAAAAGTTATAGTTAATAAAGCTACACTTAGATCTTAAGAAATACTGCTTTACTATAACTAAAGTTAAATACCTTAGCTTTATAGTAGTAGTAAGAAGGGAGATATACCTAAATCTAGAGAAAATTATAGCTATTTAAAAGTAATAAGCTCCTACTAGATTATAAGAGGTATAAAGCTTCCTTAGATTTATAAACTTCTACTATAACTTTATATTAAATTTCTTAAATATTATAAAGCCTTTAGTTAACTTAATAAAGAAAAGAGTTCTATTCTAGTAGATAGAGAAATATAAAAGGTTATTTATAAGGCTTAAGAAGGCCTTTACTTTATACTTAATCTTAGCTTAGTAAAACCTTAAGAAAAATATAGTAGTAAAGGCTAATTACTTAGAAAAGGCCCTTAGTAGCTATTTATTCTAATATAATAAAGCTAGTGTACTGCAGCCTATAGTATACTATTTAGCTAGGTTATCTCTAGCTTAATATAACTATACTATTTATAATAAGAAGCTCTTAGCAATAATATCTTACCTTAAAGCTTAAGTAGTAAAGCTATAAAGAGTAGTGCACCTCTTTATAATTCTTATTAACTATAAGAATCTAGAATACTTTATATCTTTATAAGAGATCTTTAAGCGTTAAGCTAAGTAGATAGAACTTCTCTCTCTCTTTAACTACTACCTATAATACTACCTTAGGCTATAGGTAGAGTAACTAGATATATTGTTATAATAAGAGCAGAATTAAGATAGAGCAACACTATAGATAGGCTAGGTTCCTTAGCCTCTCTCTATTAGCTGCTTTAGCGCTCTCTATAGAGATAAAGAGAAGGAAGAGGTTATAAAGAATATTATAGTAAAAATAGCTAATAAAGTAATACTAAAAGGTTAACTAGCTGTAGCTTTATAGGTGCTAGTTAGAATAACGCTATTTCTAAATAAATACTTATAGAGCCTATAGAACTAAAGAGTATAAAAAGACTTAGTATACTTAATAAGGTTAAATATAGTCTAAAAGGGAGAAAGAAGGTTTCTATTAAAAGTAAAGATATAAAAATAGATTATAAACTATACCCTTAATATATAAAAGGCGCTAGTTTACTAGAGCTGCCTTTAGGTCCTTAAGTATAAGCTATTAACTACTATACTAATATATAGAATATATAAGTTACTAATATTAAGCTACCTAGAATAAAATACTATATTTTAGGCATTAATATATAACTACTACTAGAATAAGCTGTTTTAAGATATTACTTAGTACATTTAAAACTACTACTATTACAGTAGCTAGAAGAGTAAGAGGTTATAGTAAGGCCTATTGCAACCTATTCTAGCGCTAAATAGATATTAGTTATAGATCTCTATAGATTTTATAATAAATTTACTAGCGCTAAACTAGGCTGCACTCTTTTACTTAATAGTTATTACTAATTAGCTTTTAAAATATATATAGTTAAAGGCAATAACCTCTATAGAGGTAAAGGAATATACTTAGTAGTTTAAGTACTATTAGTAGTAGTTTTATAGGTTCCTAAAGTAAATTATTTTAAACTATAGTTTAAATTAGTTAAGTACCTTTTAAACTACTCTCTATTGCCTTATTAAAATTAAATAATTACTATTTATATTCTATTACCTATAGATAAACAGTAGAATAGAGAGAGTTAATTAAAAAGTATAAGTAATTCTATAGATTATAGTTACCTTTTTATAGTTTAACTAGCTTAAATATCTCTTTATATACTAGCTAGCTATTAACAATAGAAATTCCTTAGTAATAAGTATAAGTTTAAACTAAGCAATATATAGGTATAATATAGACTTTATTTAAAAGCTAATAGATAAAGGAAAGTCCTAAGTTTTATATAAGAGATAGGCTTTAGTATTTCTTAAATAGCTATAAAAGGGTATAAATATTGCTTAAGCTACAATTAACTTTACCTAGTAAAGGCAGTAAGAGTAGTTAAATAGAAGCTATAAGCTAGTAAAATAGTATAAGGTAAAGAACTTAGTTTAGTTAATACTTTATTATATTAAAATAAACTACTTAAGTTAGAAGCTTAATTAAGTTATAGTAAAGTATATAGTTATAGATATACTAATATCTTTAACTATAAAGTTAGATATTTTACTAGAAATTTACCTAATCTTCTATATTAACCTTATTAAGTAAGCAGCAATAAACCTTTTACCTTTTTAGTAATTAGTAAACTTAAGGCTTAGTTTTAAGCTAACTGCAATAAATATTAACCTATCCCTTAAGAAATATAGAGTAAAGGAAATTCTAGCTGCTAAAAACGTCTTAAGCTAAAAGAGATACTATTAAGTGCTTATTAAGTAAGTAGAATTTATTTAGTCTATATAGAAACTACTAAAAAACTTTCTTAATATAAAGGTACTAGATTAATTTAAGTTATAGTAAAAAGACACTTAATTTAATAATAAACTTAGTAAAGGTATAGTAAAATTTTATATAGACTTTAATAATAACTTAGTTATCTTTAACTAAAAACAAAAGAAAATAAACCCTTCTTTATAGAGGTTTATATAACTACTATAAAAAAAAAAGTAAATAAATAAAAGAAATTTCTTAGTAAGTAGTAAGGGAGCAGTAGTGTTACAGGATAATCCTACAGACCTGCAGGTCACTAGTGCACGTAACCGCAATTATATATAAGTAGTTAGAAGCAACACTTAGGTAGTTAGATTAAACAATTAACTATTATTCACTAGAACACTATTACTAAATACTCTTTACAGAAGCTCTTATAACTCCTCTTACAATTTATTATATAACCTATTAAATTTAACAATCTATTATTACTTCTAATAAACCTACATTAGATTCTACTATAATAAGTAGTAGCAATTGCTTTTAATTGTTGCTAACTCTCCTTAAGCTTAAAAAGCTAAAATTGCAATATTTAAGATAGAGCAACTTTAGAAGGAGCTTAGTAGAAGGAATTATATTTCTTTTACTAATAAAGAACTTAAAACTATATACTAATTCTATAAATTTTACTGCTAAAATCTAGATATCTAGATTTAAAAAAGAGATTTTATACCTTAGGAGAAAAGAAGCCTACTACTTTATCTTACTTACTATAAATTTATTAATAAATAGCTTAAATTATACAACTAACTTAAGCTAGTAGAACTACCTTCTTACTAGAATACTATTAACGCTTCTATAGTACAGTAGGTATAGAGGTAGGTTAATAGAATTATTAATAAGGCTAAATCTACTAAACTCCTTATAGATTTACTAATAGTAATACTAGAAGGAAAAGCTAAGGCTAGATTATCTAGATTTAATAGCTTAGAAAACACTATCTATAAAGCTAGTGCTAGTTCTACCTAGAATATTAAAGAAAAGTAAGTATAGAGATCTAGATTTACACTGCTTACTAAGGACCTAGATCTATTAAATATACCTTAAACTACTAAGAAGAACTTATTAATTAAAGAACTAGCTAAAATCTTACTACTTTTATAGGCTTACTAAAGGTTTTATACCTCTAGGCTAGAGTATAAAGTAAAGGAAGCAGTAAAACTACTTAAAAAAGGGAACCCCTTACTAAAATAGCTTATAGGTTTTTCTATAGAAATTAGTAGGTAAATTAGTAGAATTAAAGAAGAATTAATTAATAAAATTAGTAGATTATAGAGAGAATTAAACAATAAAATTACTGCTCTTTAGGTAGAGTAATAATACTTAGCCTAAAAGATAGAAACTACACCTAAGCCTTAGAATAAATACAATAGATAATACTATACCTAATAAGGCTTTTAGCTTAAGGATTATAGGTAAAGGGCTTTTAATTCTTACTTACTCCTAAAAGATAACTAAAACTAAAAGTAAGGTTAAAAGTAACCTTTAGGTAAAGGAAACTATATAATATAGGGATACTCTAAATACTTTAGTACTTTTCTAAAAAGATAGAAGCTACTGTAATTTCTAAAGAATTTATTAAAGTAATACTATAATAGTAAGGCTAAGAAGAGCTAAGATACTAAAAAAGACTAAAATTAAGTATTTAGTAACTTTAAATATTAGTATATAAATTAATAGGCACTACACTATATTAGAAACAATAATCTCTAGCTAAATCTAGCAGATAAGAGGCTAGATCTACATTAGAAACAGAATAACTAAAGCAATATATAGTTCTAAACCCCTAAAGAATAAATAGATTCTATATAGAAAATTACTAATATTAGTTACTTTAAACTCTTTAACAATAGAAATATCTATAAGCTAATTTTATATAAAGGAAAGTATACTATTTTCTACAATATAGAGCTATAGATCTAAGCTGTTAAAGACTACTGTAGCTATAGTGTAATTAATGCCTAGGAAGCTATTTACATTAAGCTTTAAACTCTCTTTAAAGGGAATATATTAATATAGTATAGGCAGTATCTAGATTACTATAAAAAAACAGCTATTTTTAGCAGTTTAAACTCTATTTACACTACTATCTATAAAGAATTTAGTATATAGATCTAGAATGTAATAATATAGCTAGATTTAGCTAAGTTTATAGAGTAAGATATAATTAAAGAAAAATTATTTAAGGAATTTACTTTTAGAGTATTCTAATATACCTATATAAATAGTAAAATTATTAATCTTTAGCTTCTTTTAAGACTCTATTATAAGCTATACCTAGGATTATAATAGCTATACTTAATTTTAACAGTAAAAGACCTAAGATCTATATATATTACTATAGTAAATAATAAGGTTAAGGATCTATAAGAATACCTTAAGGATTTAGAAAAACAATAAAAATTAGAAAACTATAAGAAAGGTACTAATGCTTACTATACTTAAAGTAAATTTAATAGTAAGAACTTTAAAAATAATAAAGCAGCCTAAGGTAACTAAGTAAACTAGAATAAAAGTAATAGTTAATTTTAGTTTTAACCTTTATTCTATAAAAATTACTAGAATAATTGTTCTTAGTACCTACTATAAAACTAAAGGAATTAGCTGCTAAAAGAGCAGTAGCTTTAGCCTTAGTAGAACTAGAATTTAGGGGCTAGCTAGAATTATTAACTAAAGCTATAGTATTCTTAGTAGCTCTAACGTTTTTAACAATAGAGCCTACTGTAGAATAATAAGGAATATACCTATATAATAACGTTTAAAGATAAATCTAACTAAAAAGACTATAAGAAGTACCTTAAAAGCTATAGATACTAGCTAATAAAAGAAGAAGAAATAGTTAATACTAAGGAACTATTAACTAGCCTAGAATCTAACTTTATTAAAACCTATTTTACTAAAAGTAAAGAAAAGTAAAAGAAAAAGGTTTAAATAGAGGTAAACTAGAAGAATTTATAAGGAATCTAGATAGAGTAAGTAGTTAAAGCAGTTATAAGGCTATAGCTTATTAAATCTAGCATTCTAAAGTTAAATTTCTTCCTAAAGATTTCTCTTTAATTCTATAATAAGGGACTATTATATTAGATCTATCTAGATACTAGAACCTCTTTAGTGCTAGTTAATAAAGTATAGTTAACTTAGTTTAGTTAAAATATAAAATAGGCAAAAATAGAGCTAAAACTAGTTACTAAAGTGCAATTATCCTTCTATATCTCTAAGACAGCTACATTTAACTTCTACATCTCTAGATCTATATATAGCGTACCTATAACTAGCTATTTTATAGTTATAGCTAATATAATAAGTAACTTAGAGCTAAAGCTCCTTCTAGGTTTAACCTTCCTCTATAATTATAGTGTTAAAATTAATTTTGTTTGCCCTAGAGCTACTATTAGGTCTATTTATAATATAGTTATAGAAATAGGTATTTTCTAGCTAATTTTAAAGATTCTATATTAGAACGTAACAGCAGTATAAGCTGTAATAATTCCGCTAAAATCGTAGAAGTATATTCTAGTTAAATAGAAGAAGGTACTAGCTAATAAAAAGGCTACTACCTACTATATATACTTAAAATCTAACCTTATCCTAGATGCATTACTTAGTATAACTAATTAGAAATAAATAGTAGCCTATAACTATTTAGATAAATTTATTATAATCTAAAAAAATTAAAAGGTTGCTTATCTTTAGTATAATAAAGAGCTTAAGGCTAACTATATAATTATAAACCTATTTAATTTATATATATATTTTTCTAAGGATATTGCACCTAATAATAGTCTATTGCTTGCAGAAGATTATAAGTTATAGAAAGAAGGTAATAGTAGTAGATTTAACCCTAAGAAAGTTAATAATAGTATCTCTATATATAGAATCTCTTGTTCTAAGGATGTACTATATATCTACAATAAATATAAGGTTAAGGTAGAAAACTTAAACCTAAACGTTATAACTAAGCTTATTAACTTAACGGATAAATACAACATTTATTGTAATAGAGGTATTGTTTCTATACCTAAAGACTAGTATATAAGAGTAGATCTAATAGATAAATAGTAGAAGCAGCTAAAACCTATCTAAATCTACCTACTAGGAGCTAAAGATAAAGCTAAACTAGATAAGGTTTACAATAAGCTGCATTTAAGTGGAAAGATGTTGTATTTAGACAACCTAGCAGCTATAGCCTGCCTAGCCTTTATAGTGTAGATTAAAACCTTAATAGAAAGAAAAGGACAAGTTATAGTTGTTAAAAATAAGCTACCCTGTATAGCCTATTTTTATGCCTACTAGTTGCTCTATCACGTGACCCTTATTAGGTCTTGTTACGTTGATTTTTGGTAGAGATATCGCTGTTACTAGATGCGAAACATCTAGAATCAACTAAGGCAAAGTTGCCTAACATATAGTCAACTTTAACAGCGATTTTCTCTACAACTAGCAATGGTAGAAATTCAAGAAGTATACTATTCGAAAGCCTAGAATTAGGGCTATCTAATGGTATAATTGTTAGATAGAGTTGCTTATAAGGGTTGCTTGTTATTAGTAGAATTTGTTAAATTATACATATAGGCGTCTCGTTTGTATAGCCGTAAGTCGATTTTTTTGTTTTTATATAGTAAATCTTTTTGCGGAAATTATAAAGTAGCTTATAAGCCCCTTCTAGCAACTACAGCCTGCTAATATAGTTAGTAGGTCTATAAGGGACTAGAAAGATTTAAGATTCTACTCTTACTAAGTTTGTTACAGCGCTCTTAATATAAAGATACTACTATTACAGTTATCTATTGCCTTAACGTGATCTATACTATATACTACAGCTTGATTTAGGCCGCTGCTGCTTCCACTACGTGATAATTGCTAGGAGCAATTATAGGTGCTAAATCTAAGAGACCACTACCCTCTTAGATATCTAGTCCTATAATCCCTATTATTTTCAAAAGGTTATAAGCCCGGAAGACCTATCTGCAAGCTGTTAGCCCGCTGAAAATCTACTATTGTGTACTGTATTACCCACTAGAAGCTATATTGAGACCTGCGCTAGCAGCTATCGCTGCCAAAAATTAGTAGCTTGCTGGAAGCTATTAATACCTACTGCACACACATCGCTAGCCACTATACTGGTGTTTTTATTCTGCCCACCCTGTGCCTCCTGCACTAGTTCTATGCACCCTATGTATATACACTTTTGAAGCTATTCTTAATAGCTAGGTTCTATTGTTGCGCAACATTAAAATATACACATCTGCATACATTACATTTGCACTGCGAATCGTTTTATTAGGCACTGCCTAATTAATTATTTCTATTAAGAAATAAGCTCAGCGCTGCACTGCATCGCTTGTTGTTGTTATATTGTGCACCCTGTGCACCTCTGTTAGTAGCTATACTATAATTTGTAGTGTACGCCTAACAGCTCTTGTCGTAGATATTCCTGTGTTTTTAGTTGTAGAATTAATTTATGTAGTAATCCTACCGGTCGGGATTTTAAAGTGGGAATTAGCTAGATATCCCTAAATTAGCTGTGCCTAGGTCTCCACTGATTTATTAGAACCTAATTAGAGAAGAATTTCCTGAATTTTTTGGCTAAAAATAGCTAGAACCTATGTTTTATGCCCCTTATAACTGCTTATCAATCTGGTCTACTATACAAATTGTATACGCATATAGATCGCAATACAACGCAGCCTTTAGAGCCCGTTATACCTATTACAAAAGAAATTGGAGAAAAATCTTAGTATAATTTCTAAAGATATAGAGCACTTCTAGGCCTATAATAAAGCAATCTATTAAAATCTAGTAGAGGTTATTACTGTTATTTACTACTATTTCCACTGTAATTTAGCTATAATTAGCTATAAAAGAGCGTTAAATTAGCTACTTTTTAAACCCTTAAAATAGCACTAAAAGGAACAGGTAAGGGAAAGAGCACAAGCCCTAAAAGGGGTAGTAGTTCTAGTACACTAGCTAATCTAGCTGCTGCTACTAGCTTTCCTAGTCCAGCAAGGTCCCCCCCTTAGCTAGTAGATTCCTCTTCTAATAAAGAAGATTATACAGCTAAGAAGGCTCTAAAAGAAGCTAGATTAGCTTCTAAAAGAGTAGTGCAAGTCTATAATGTTTAAGCTAATCTAAAAGCTTAAATAGATAAGCAACAAAAGACCCTAAATAGATTTATTAGGTATAGTAAAGCAAAATAAAGCCAAAATGAAGGTAATATAGCTGATTTACTAAGTAAATTAGATACTATAATTACATCTATAGGTAATCTCTCTATAGGGTCTCCTAAAGCAGATCCTGTTACTTCTAGGACTTCTAAAGTCTCTTTTAAAGCCCCTAAACCTTCTAGTTCTAATAGTGCTACTTTTCTGCCTGCTTTTAATAAAGGCACTATAAAAGAGCTAAATAAGAAGGTCCACTTAATTCTAGAGGCTGCTAAGCTAAAAGGCCCTAAAAACTTTAAACAGTAGAAGCAAGCTTTAACTATTTAATTTAGAGCCCTAGAATTCCCTTAATTTATTAATAATCCTAGTATAGCTAGTACGTTAGTAGATTTAGAGCAAGCTATTATCCTTATGATTATAAGAGATAGTTGCCAATCTAGACCTCAAGCTGCTATAAGCTGGCATAAGTCCCCTATAGATGCCTATAACGTTCTAGTTAGGCAGTATTTACAGAGTGCTGAAATACAACGTAGTACACTATATACTAGTTATTACAACTTATTGTTTTCGAACTATAAGGGATCTTTAGAGGTCTTTAATACTGAATTTAATAATTTACTAGCTAGATTACAGCTCTATAGTATAGCTATTAATTCTATCGACTAGGTAAATCATTATATTAATGCTTTAAAGAAGACCTTCCCTAGCTAGGCTGAAAGGCAGCGATATTCTATTAGAGCTGCTAGAGCACAAGGTCTATCTGTAAAAATGCTGAATTTACAGTTCCTTATAGCTAACTTATTAGAAGAATAAAGAGATAAAAGCTCCTCTATATCTAAGGCTCTTAGTTATAAAGCTTTTAATTCTAATGGTTCTAATAATAATA
Source organism: Atkinsonella hypoxylon (assembly GCA_000729835.1). NCBI lineage: Eukaryota > Fungi > Ascomycota > Sordariomycetes > Hypocreales > Clavicipitaceae > Atkinsonella > Atkinsonella hypoxylon. The sequence goes on from JFHB01000211.1 coordinate 28,267, forward strand.
AAGCTAACTAAGGAAAGAATCCTCTTAATTAGAAGAAGAATTCCGATTCTAATTCTAACGATTCTAATGCCTCTAAAGATATAGATAAAGCCTCTAAGAATAAGAAGAAGTAGAAGGGCTGAAGAAGAAGTAACAAAAATTCTAGGAATAAGGATAGAGAAGCTGCCTTTACTATAGGTTGTTATAACCTATCTACTAGCAACCAGGATACTATAGAATCTAATAATTCTAGCAGTTCTAGTAGTAATAATTCTTACGATTTAGATACAGAATCTACTACTAGTGATACTAGTATTACTAGTAATAATACCCCTTCTTTTAACTATTCTAATAGAATAATTAAAAACTCCTTACTATACAATACAGGTTCTACCTGTTATATAGTTAACAATAAGGCATTTTTTAGGACTTTTAAGCCTATAAAAAAGGGTAAAACCGCGCCTATTGCTACTAGAGGAGGTTCTATTTATCCTAAAGGACAGGGAACTGCTGTATTTCAGGTACTAGTTAGTACAAATCCAGCTAAATACAAGCCTTTAGCTCTAAAGGATGCTCTGTATTGCCTAGGTTTAGATACTAACCTAATTAGTGGTCTAAAGCACTATTTAACAGGGGGCACTCTCCTTAGAAATCAGCTATTTCTAGCTAATAGAAGCTGCTGTAGGCTTCTAAATCCCAAAAAGCATAGTTTCTTCTTATAGCTTAAGGGGCAAGAGACCCCTAGAGTGTGTAAAAACCACGCTAATCTCTCTTATATAGGATTTCTAGCTAGCAATAGTTATAATAGCAGTTATAATGCTAGTTATCCTATAGAGGTTCAAATCCCTCAACAGCCTAGTTTTAATCCTAAGGAATATAGCCGAATCGAGGAATTATCTAATTTTAAAGAAGAAGAAGATAATACTAATAACGATACTATAGAGCCATTAGCCCTAGTTCCTAAACGGGCTCCTAGTTAGATTCCTTCTAATAACGGGGATTTAGAAGGTCTAAATCCTAAGTTGCTGGATATTAGAGGAAATAGCCGTCTAGATCCCTTAAACGAGGCCTGTAGTTCTTAAGAGATCTAGCAAGATAGGGAGCAACAGGAAGCTAGCTCTAATGATAATTCTAGTAGTAATTCTCCTACTACTGCTTCTTCTTCCTATAAGAAGCTCTTAGAATTAGCTGCTACTTAGCACATTAGATTAAGGCATATAGGACTCCCTTTACTAAAGAAGACTGCTTCTATTACTAAAGGTATTCCTGATTTTACAAAAATTAAGGAAAAGGATTTTAACTGCCTAGCTTGCAATTAAGCTAAAGCTATTAGAAAACCTAGCAAGCATACTATTCCTAACCCCCCTAGATATTTAGATATTATAGAGGGAGATACCGTTAAGATAGAGCCTATACTGCACAATAAGAGGCCTTTAGTTCTTTTTCTAATTAATAGAAAATTACAGTATAAGTGGTCTTTTAATCTAGCTAATAAAGAGGGTTCTACTCTCTATAGCTGTATTAAAGGCTTCTTTAAGGAGTTAAAGAACTAGTATAACTGCTACTCTAAACACCTTTATTTTAATAGTAGTACAGAAATTAATACTAAGTTATAAGCTTAGCTATCTTTAAAGGGTATTTACTTTAGCACCTCTTACCCCTATATTTACGAACAGAATAGGCTAATAGAGAGAGCTATAAGGGTACTTCTAGACCGTTTGCGTGCTACCCTACAGTAGTTACAATTACCTCTGTATCTATAGTTTTACATCCTTCCTGCTATAGTGGATTTAGTTAATACTACTGCGAATAGTACTAAACTACTAAGTCCTAAACAGCTATATCTAGCTAATTTAGAGCCTTCTAAGACCTATAAGCCTAATTTTACCAAAATAAGGGCTATAGGCTCCTATTGCGAAGTTCTAATTCCTTTAGAATAAAGATCTAGGTTGTAGAAGCTAGCTAAAAGAACTATTCCTAGTAGACTTTTAGCTACACTAGGTTCTAATGTATATCTAATATACATCCCCTCTAAACAAGCTGTTATAAAGACTAGCTTCGTTAAAATTATAGAAGGAATAGGTTCTATTTCACAGGGCATCCCTAAGGTTCCTATTGGTTCTATAGTGGATAATCCTTTAGAGGGAGAAATCAATAACCAGCAGTTAGTAGATAATTATACTCCTAAATATCCTTATCCTAGTTATCTAGATGTGCTAAATTATCCACTAGAACCTGTAGAAAATCAAGCTCTTCTACTAAGCAACTTTATAGAAGCTGTAGAGGCCCCTAAAGCCCCTATATCTATAGAAGCCCCTTAGGCTAATATAGAACCTATAGAAGCTGAAGCTAATGCTGATGCTATAGATTTAGATAGAGATATATTTTCCTTAATTAAGGATCTATACTTTAAGGCTAGAACTAAAGCAGCTATTACTTCTAATAGCAAGGATGAACTTCCTAATACGTGGAAGCAAGCCCTAAAAAGCTCTGCTAAGCAGCATTAGATAGAAGCTACCTATAGCGAATTTAAGCAGCTATTAGCTGCTGGAACCTTTAAATTTATAGGGAAAGACTAAGTACCTAAGGGCTAAAGAGTTCTAAAGAATAGGCTTATTTATAGGCTTAAAAAGGATAAAGAAAATAATCCTATTAAATATAAGGCCTGCCTTGTTGCTAAGGGATTTATGTAAATAGAAGGTTAAGACTATCTAGAGACCTTTGCTGCAACTAGTATTCCTTCTAGCTAGCGTATATTATTAGCTCTTACAGCTTTTAATAACTAGGAAGTTAAGTAAATTAACTTTATAGAAGCGTTTCTAAATAGCAAGCTAAAGGAAGCTATTTATATAGAAATCCTAGATGGATTCGTTGAATTTACAGAAGCAACGCTATTAGTAGCTAAGCTACTAAAAAGCTGTAATTATAAGCCCTCTAAAGAGCAAGTAATTAAGCTAGAAAAATCCCTCTATAGTCTAAAGCAAAGTCCTAAAGAATAGCAGCAAATTCTAACAGAATTACTTTAAAAGTATAGATTTAAACCTCTTATATTAGACCCAGCAGTCTTTTATAACCTAGCTACATCTACGTATATTGCTACTTACGTAGATAACTGTCTTCTAATTGGGCCTAATTTACGATATATTAATAAGCTTAAAAAGCTACTAAATTAAGCTTATCTAATAGAAGATAGGGGACTAGTAGAATTCTTTCTAGGTGTGTAAATTACCTATAATAGGTCTAAAAGGTCTATTAAAATCCACTAATCTTAATACATCCTTAAAGCCCTAGAAAGATTCAAAATGCTAAATGCTAAGCTAGCTTCTATCCCTATACAGCTAGGAATTCTAAAGCAACTAGTTATAAAACTTCTCTTAAAATCCGATTATAAGCTTTATTAGAGCATAATAGGCACTATAATGTACCTAATGTTGCTAACTAGAGCTGATATTGCTTTTTCTGTTTAGTGGCTATTAACCTTTCTAGCTAAGCTCTATATAGAGCACCTAAACGCCTCTAAGCACCTCCTAAGGTACTTAAGTGGTACTAGAAGCTTTGCTATTATTTATAAGCATTCTATACTACTAGGGTCCTCTTCTAAAGCTTCTAGCTCTAAAGAAGTACTTAAGACCCTCCTTAGTTATTGCAATAGCGATTTTGCTGGTAATAAAACCTCTTCTAAATTAACCTATGCTTATCTATATAAGCTAGCTGGTGGACCTATTAGCTGGAAATTAAAGAAAGCTAGTACTATTGCTCTTTCTACATTAGAAGCAGAATCTAATGCATTATCTAAAGCTATAAGGGAATTAGAGTAGCTCTACAGCCTTTTTAAGGAGATAAAGCTACCTTTAACCCCTCCTATTCCTATTAGGTGTAATAATTAAGGCGCTATAGTTACTGCTTACAACTTAACGTTGTATAGTAGGACTAAGCACACCCTTTTAAAGTTTAACTACATTAGGGAAAAGATTTGTAAAGGTATAGCTAAGGTTAGTTATATTAATACAAATTAGATGCTAGCAGATAGCCTAACTAAGCCTCTTGCTATTTAAAAGCATTAACAATTTATTAAGTTACTAGAGCTTTCTAGCTAGCTTATAAAAGCAACAAAAACACTTAAAAAATCGAAAAGCAACAAAAAAACAGTTAAAAATCGAAAACAATAAAAACAATTAATAATAACTAGTTATATTTAACTATAACTACCCTAGAATTGCTGGAATTAGTTATGTTATTTAGTTCTGTTATTAGTACTGTATTTCGTTAGTTAATTCTAACTTAGATATCCTTTAAAGGAGCTAAGTTGCTTATAGAACTAGTTACTTCTTACATTTCTAGAGGGAGTGTTAAAAATAAGCTACCCTATATAGCCTATTTTTATGCCTACTAGTTGCTCTATTACGTAACCCTTATTAGGTCTTATTACGTTAATTTTTAGTAGAGATATTGCTGTTACTAGATGCAAAACATCTAGAATTAACTAAGGCAAAGTTGCCTAACCTATAGTTAACTTTAACAGCGATTTTCTCTACAACTAGTAATAGTAGAAATTCAAGAAGTATACTATTTAAAAGCCTAGAATTAGGGCTATTTAATAGTATAATTATTGGATAGAGTTGCTTATAAGAGTTGCTTATTATTAGTGGAATTTATTAAATTGTGCATATAGGCGTCTTGTTTGTATAGCTATAAGTCGATTTTTTTGTTTTTATATAGTAAATCTTTTTGCGGAAATTATAAAGTAGCCTATAAGCCCCTTCTAGCGACTACAGCCTACTAATATAGTTAGTAGGTCTATAAGGGACTAGAAAGATTTAAGATCCTACCCTTACTAAGTTCGTTACAGCGCTCTTAATATAAAGATACTACTATTACAGTTATCTATTGCCTTAACGTGATCTATACTATACACTACAGCTTGATTTAGGCCGCTGCTGCTTCCACTACATGATAATTGCTAGGAGCAATTACAGGTGCTAAATCTAAGAGACCACTACCCTCTTAGATATCTAGTCCTGTAATCCCTATTATTTTCAAAAATAGTTAATATAAGGCTACTTAACAGTATAGTAATACTAGATATATACCCCCTGCTGGATTAATTAAACATTATAGCAGATATATATAGTAAGAAGATGTTTTTGCTCTTTAATACATTAGGGTTTTTCTACTAGCTTCCTATAAGATAAGAACACTAATCTTATATAGTAGTAATATTAAAATAGGGATTAAAAGCATTAAATGTAGCGCTTATAGGCTTTAAGAATGCATTAGCTTTTGCTTAATAGTATATAAACTAATTATTTTAAAAGCATTAATATTTTATATAAATCTATATTAACAACATTATTGTATTCTTTAACTCTACTAAGGACTACCTTATATACCTTAATATAGTCTTATTAATTCTAAAGAAAAATAAGTTAATAATAGCTATAAAGAAGTTATTTATAGGCTACTTAGCTATTTAGCTATTAGGTTTTATTGTTAATAGTAATAGAATTACTAATATAAATAATAAGCTAAAAGCTTTTTAAAAACTTAAGTTTCTAGTAAATCTTATAAATTTAAAGACCTTTATTAGTATAGCTAGCTTTTTATAGAAGAGTATTCTATAGTTTAATATATAAATTTACTTACTATAGAAATAAAAGACTACCTTACTATAAGAGCTTTATAAGAAAGGCTTAGCTAATAGTTTACTTAAACTAATATACTAAAAGAAAGCCTAAGAAGTAATATTTTTACTAAAACCTAAAAAAGAAAAGGCATTTAAAGAGGTAAAAGTATACCTTAATAAAAATACTATTCTATAGCACTATAACTCTAGTAAGTATTTATTCTTTAAAGTTAATGCTTATAAGGAAGAATTTAAGCTCTTTATCTTCTAGCTTATAAGTAAATAGAACAGTTATAGTATACCTAGTAAAAACATTAAAAGTAACTAGCTATAGCTAATTCTTTTTCTCTTAAGATATACTTTTAACCTAAAGAAACATTATAGATTAACTAAGGTAGAGGTAGCTATAATTATATAGAGTATTTAAAAGCTATAGAAAATAGTTTAATCTAACTATTACACTATTAATATTATTATAGACTACTTACTAGTAAAAGGAATTATTAAATATACCTTACTTACTACAATAGATCTAGATAAAACTAACCTAAAATTAGCTAAAGTAGCTAATTATCTATTATAATTTAACCTAAGAGTCTTCTATATACTAGAAGTGCTAAATGTAGTGCTAAATATACTCTTTAAGTTACTAGTTATAGTTTTATACTAAGAAGAGGCTTATAATAGTAAATTTAATAAGCTTAATATAAGTGCGTTTTTTGCTAAAGAATATAGCGCTATAGTAGTATTAGATAAAGGTTTAAAAGAGAAAATTGTTTAAGGCTATAGTTTTAATCTAAAGCTTAGTAGAATTATAGAAGATATTAAGGACTTTTGCGAAAAGTAGAATTAGTAAAATTAACAATAAAGGCTAAGGATTCTGCTGTATAGATAAACTCTATAAGACAATAGACTCTTATACTATTATAATAGAAAAGGCCTATTTTAACTATATATATCTATAAAGGTTATAGAATTTATCCTTAAAATAGTCTATAATAATTAAAACTATTTTAGCGCCTATAGAATAGCAGTAAAATTATAGGTAGTTTACTTTCTGTAAATATATAAGTAAATTTAAGCCTATATTACTTACTGCTATACCTATAAAGAAAACGTAATTAACTGCAGTAAGCTACTAAAGAAATTAAGGTTATAAGAGTTAGTTCTAACTCTTTTCTATATAATTTTGCTTAATTTTATTACTAATATACCTAAAGTTAGCTTAATAAATACTCTATAGTAAAAAGATAAATATAGCTTCTATAACTTACTGTATCTAGTAAATTGCCTATTTAGTAAGTAAATAATCCTTATACTTAAGTATATAATATATATAGTAGAAATTTAAGTAAAACTACTCTTATAGATACTATATTTATTAAACTAAAGCCTTCTTAAGTAGATTATAAGTAACTAAGATCTAAAGTTTATTTCTAACGTTTAAAGAAGTATATTTACCTAAATTAGAAGCAAATTACTTATAGCTATAGCTTACTACCTATAGATAGATAGAACAGCTAAATAGAAGAATTAAACAGTTATTATTACTGTTTAATACTATACAGTTATAAATCTAAATACACTATAGACTATAATACTTTTAGCACTATAGCACTAACTTAACAATATAGTAGCAGCTAGTATAGAGATTTCCTTTAATAAACTTATATATAGTTTCTAACTAGCTACTGTTGTTAATTTAATCTAATTAGATAACGTTCCTAGTAATAGAATAAATATAAGCAATATAGCTATACTTTAGAAGCTATACTAGTAAGAGGTAGAAATAGCTATTAGTATAGTAAATGCCTTAAGTAAGATTAAATATAATACTTAGTATAAGCTTATTAACATTAAAGTAAGGGATATAGTTTACCTATAATTATATTAAGGATATATACTTCTAGGAAAGCTAAAAAAGAAATAGTCTTCTTAATAGGTAAAGCTATATAAGGTTCTTATAAAAGTAAGCTTATTGTTATTTTACTTAGATTTCCTACTAGATTTATATATATACCTAGTAGTATTAGTAGCTTACCTTTAAAAGCTAAGATAAAGTAAAAACCCTTTTAACTAAAAAGAGTAACTACTACTGCTAATTGCAATAGAAGGGTTTAGTATAGAGAACTATTAGGAAATTAAGCGAATTTATACCTATTAAATCTAATGTTTCTATAGTAGGTTAAGTAAGTTATATTTAGAATTCCTTATACAATAGAAAGAGTTCTCTACTAAAGATAACTAATAGATTGCTAAAGATAAGCTTAAAGTTAATGCTTTTAAAATTATAAATAAATATCTATAGAAACACTCTATAAATTAGGAAGAAGAGTATTAGCGTTATTAGAAGAGTAATATAGCCTACTAAAAAGCTCTAAATTAGCTAGCAGAAGCCTACTACTAACTCTTTTCCTTATAAGTCTTAATTTTCTTTATTATATAATAGATTATTTAAATCCCTTAGTATCTCTTTCTTTATATTCTTATTTATTATTATTAAAACTATTAAAATTAACCTATATTATAGAATTATAGAAGGTTAAGAAGAAAATACCTATAAATCTATATACTGTTGTTTTAATCTACTTTTCCTATAAATTTACCTTTACTTTTACGAATTTTTACGCTTTCTACTATATAACCTTTTTTTTACACCTTTATATATTATAAAATCTTATAAATTTATTAATACTGTTATAGCTACTACTCTTTCTATCTCTTTAGGCTATTATTTAGCTACTTTTAATAGTTAAACACTAGAATACTACACTAAAGGCAATAGACTGCCTATAGAGTAAATTTCTATAGCCTACAGAACTAGCTAGCCTCTATAGAGCTACTTCTAGCTCTTTCTGTCCCTTCTGCAGAAAATCTACTACTATTATTCTTTTTTTTTAGTAGTTTAAAATTATTAATTCTAGTAAACCTAAATAGCCTATTCTAAGAAGAGAATAACAACAGTAACTACACTTAAGCTATAATACTACTACTATTTAAACCTAAAGAAGAATATATTACTTCTAATATATATATTAATTATAATAATAGTTCTAACGCTAAGAGTAAAGGTTCTAAGTTTAAGGAGTAGAAATATAACTATAAAGGTAATATAGTAGCTATAAAGCTAAATAATATTAAAACTTATCTTATATTGCTTAATTTCTACTGCTTATATAGCACTTTTAGTAGGCCTAGAAGTGCTAAAAGCACCCTAAAAGTTAATAAGTTTATTTTTAGCACTATTTCTATAGAAATTAAAGATAATATTAACATTACTAATGTAGAGCTTATTATAGAAGACTATAGTTAGTATTACTACACTAATAGAGCTAAAGAAAAGGTATAGAATATAGAAAATACTATTTATACTTATACCTATAAATTTACCCTTAAAGGCAGTATAATAGATAAAACTAGTATTAAGGTCTCTAAAGATAATATATATTACTTACTCTAGTAGAATATAGTAATATATATCTTTAGGATTTACAATAACTATAAAGTAAAGCGCTAGAACTAGCAATATAAAGGTAAAGATACTAAAGTATCTATAGGTAACGCTAAAGTAGCTAAAAGAGGTAAGATATAGGCAAAAGCAGCAGCTACTATATACTACAGTACTAATATAGTAAAAAGAGGTAAAGAAACTATTACTATAGATTTATCTACTAGTTTACTGTTATAGGTAGTGTTACTTACTATCTACTTCTCTAATAAATTTAGTAGAATTAACAGCACTATTGTAGGTGCCTTAGCTAGTATTAGCTGTATAGACTTACTCTTTATTCTATTAGCTAAAGTGCAATTCTAAAGCTAGTATAATAGTCTCTTTTAGAAGAAGTGTAAATCTAACGCTAAGGAAATAATTAAAGCCTACCTTAAGAACACTTCTATAGGTAGTAACGCTATATAGAAGTAACTTAACCTCTATATTACTAAAATTAATAAGTTAAATAAAAAGATTAACTAGGTTAAAATAGAGGCTAAAGAAGGTCTATTTAATAAGTAGTTTAATAAATTATAGACTACTATCTACAGTATATATAACTAACTAAATAGTATAAGTTAATTTAATAAAGGTATTAATAACGTTATTAATAAAAATAAAACCTTACTAAAGGTTGCTAATAATATTAATATACTGTAGGCAGAAAGTAGACGCTTATAATATAAAATTAACTGTATTTATATAGACTTCTTAGAACGCTTAGCTAACTAGCCTATTGCTGTATAAGGCCTCTTTAGTAATAGATTTAGCACTATTTAATGTAGAAGAAGTGCTTAGTTTATTTTAATTAACCTATCTTTAATGTATTTCTCTCTATTAATTCTACAAAAGATATTTTCTACAGTAAAGCTAACACTAACTAAGGTAAAAACGCTAACTAAGAGGCTAGCTGTAGGTAAACTAGTAGAAATATCTATTAAGCGTAAAACTAGCACCTTCTAGGTAAAACCCTTCCTAAAGCCACTAGAAACGTTCTTTAGCTTTACTTTCTAGAGAGAACTAACAGCTTACTATAACTAACTAACAATTTACTGCTATTACTAATGCCTAAGGATTAAAATAAGCTATATATATATAGAGAAATACACTAAAGGGATCTAATAGAAAATTTACTTTAATATAGATTAATTTTTAATGCTTTTAACACTATATAGAATAATCTTGCATAAAGAATGTACTATATAGATTTAATAAATTAGCTTTATTACACAAGATTAATTTACAGGATTTAATATTATCTAGGATAATTTTGCGTAACTTTACTTATATATAGAATACAGAACAAGCTTTAACGCTCTATTAGTGTTAAAAATAAGCTACCCTGTATAGCCTATTTTTATGCCTACTAGTTGCTCTATCACGTGACCCTTATTAGGTCTTGTTACGTTAATTTTTGGTAGAGATATCGCTGTTACTAGATGCGAAACATCTGGATTTAACTAAGGTAAAGTTGCCTAACCTATAGTTAGCTTTAACAGCGTTTTTCTCCACAACTAGTAATAGTAGAAATTCAAGAAGTATATTATTTAAAAGCTAAGAATTAGAGCTATCTAATAGTATAATTGTTAGATAGGGTTGCTTATAAGGGTTGTTTGCTATTAGTAGAATTTATTAAATTGTGCATATAGGTTTCTCGTTTGTATAGCCGTAAGTCGATTTTTTTGTTTTTATATAGTAAATCTTTTTGCGGAAATTATAAAGTGGCCTATAAGCCCCTTCTAGTGACTATAGCCCGCTGATATAGTTAGAGGGTCTATAAGGGACTAGAAAGATTTAAGATTCTACCCTTACTAACTTGTTCGTTACAGCGCTCTTAATATAAAGATACCACTATTACAGTTATCTATTGCCTCTACGTAATCTAGTACTATACACTACAGCTTAATTTAGGCTGCTGCTGCTTCCACTACGTAATAATTGCTAGAAGCAATTACAGGTGCTAAATCTAAGAGACCACTACCCTCTTAAATATCTAGTCCTATAATCCCTATTATTTTCAATAGGTTATAAGCCCGGAAGACCTATCTGCAAGCTATTAGCCCGCTGAAATCTACTATTGTGTACTGTATTACCCACTAGAAGCTATATTAAGACCTGCGCTAGCAGCTATCGCTGCTATTAGTAGCTTGCTGGAAGCTATTAATACCTGCTGCACACACATCGCCAGCCACTATACTGGTGTTTTCATTCTGCCCACCCTATACCTCCTGCACTCTATGCACCCTATGTATACACACTTTTAAAGCTATTCTTAATAGCTAGGTTCTATTGTTGCGTAACATTAAAATATATATATCTGCACACATTACATTTGCACTGCGAATCGTTTTATTAGGCACTGCCTAATTAATTATTTCTATTAAGAAATAAGCTTAGCGCTGCACTGCATCGCTCATTGTTGTTGTTATATTGTGCACCCTATGCACCTCTATTAGTAGCTATACTACAATTTGTAGTGCACGCCTAACAGCTCTTGTTGCTGTTAGATATTCCTATGTTTTTGGTTGTAGAATTAATTTATGTGGTAATCCCACTAGTTAGGATTTTAAAGTAGGAATTAGCTGGATATCCCTAAATTAGCTGTGCCTAGGTCTCCACTAATTTGTTAGAACCTAATTAGAGAAGAATCTCCTGAATTTTTTGGCTAAAAATAGCTAGAACCTATGTTTTATGCCTCTTGCAACCGCTTATTAATCTAGTCTACTATACAAATTGTATGCGCATACAGATCGCGATATAACGCAGCCTTTAGAGCCCGTTATACCTGTTACAAAAGAAATTGGAGAAAAATCTCAGTATAATTTCTAAAGATATAGGGCACTTCTAGGCCTATAATAGAGCAATCTATTAATATCTAGTAGAAGTTATTACTGTTACTTACTACTATTTCTACTGTAATTTAGCTATAATTAGCTATAAAAGAGCGTTAAATTAGCTACTTTTTGAACCCTTAAAATAGCACCAAAAGGAACAGGCAAAGGAAAGAGCATAAGCCCTAAAAGGGGTAGTAGTTCTAGTACACTAGCTATAGCTGCTACTAGCTTTCCTGGTCCAGCAAGGTCCCCCCCTTAGCCAGTAGATTTCTCTTCTAATGAAGAAGATTATACAGCTAAGAAGGCTCTAAAGGAAGCTAGATTAGCTTCTGAAAGAGTAGTGTAAGTCTATAATATGCAAGCTGATCTAAAAGCTTAAATAGATAAGCAACAAGAGACCCTAAATAGATTTATTAGGCATAGTGAAGCAAAACAAAGCTAAAATAAAGGTAATATAGCTAATTTACTAAGTAAATTAGATACTATAATTACATCTATAGGTAATCTCTCTATAGGGTCTCCCTCTAAGGTAGTAGATCCTGTTACTTCTAAGACTTCTAAAGTCTCTTTTGAAGTTCCTAAACCTTCTAGTTCCTCTAATAGTGCTACTTTTCTGCCTGCTTTTAATAAAGGCACTATAAAAGAGTTAAATAAGAAGGTCTACTCTATTCTAGAGGCTGCTAAGCTAAAAGGCCCTAAAAATTTTGAACAGTAGAAGTAAGCTTTAACTATTTAATTTAGGGCACTAGGATTCCCTTAATTTATTGATAATTCTAGTATAGCTAGTACTTTAGTAGATTTAGAACAAGCTATTATCCTTATAATTATAAGAGATAGTTGCTAATCTAGACCTTAAGCTGCTATAAGCTGGCATAAGTCCCCTGTAGATGCCTATAACGTTCTAGTTAGGCAGTATTTATAGAGTGCTAAAATACAACGTAGTACGCTATATACTAGTTATTATAACTTATCGTTTTCGAACTATAAGGGATCTTTAGAGGCCTTTAATGCTGAATTTAATAATTTACTAGCTAGATTACAGCTCTATAGTGTAGCTATTAATCCTATTAACTAGGTAAATTATTATATTAATGCTTTAAAGAAGACCTTCCCTAGCTAGGCTGAAAGGCAGCGATATTCTATTAGAGCTGCTAGAGCATAAGGTCTATCTATAAAAATGCTAAATTTACAGTTCCTTATGGCTGACTTATTAGAAGAATAAAGAGATAAAAGCTCCTCTATATCTAAGGCTCTTAGTTATAAAGCTTCTAATTCTAATAGTTCTAATAATAAGGCTAATTAAGGAAAGAATCCTCCTAATTAGAAGAAGAATTCCGATTCTAATTTTAACGATTCTAATGCCTCTAAAGATACAAATAAAGCCTCTAAGAATAAGAAGAAGTGGAAGGGCTAAAGAAGAAGTAATAAAAACTCTAGGAATAAGGATAGAGAAGCTGCTTTTACTATAGGTTGCTATAACCTATCTACTAGCAACCAGGATACTATAGATTCCAATAGTGAATCTAGCAGTTCTAGTAGTGATAATTCTTACGATTTAGATACAGAATCCACTACTAGTGATACTAGTACTACTAGTAATAATACCCCTTCTTTTAACTATTTTAATAGAATAATTAAAAACTCCTTACTATACAATACAGGTTCTACCTGTTATATAGTTAACAATAAGGCATTTTTTAGGACTTTTAAGCCTATAAAAAAGGGTAAAACCGCGCCTATTGCTACTAGAGGAGGTCCTATTTATCCTAAAGGACAGGGAACTACTGTATTCTAGGTACTAGTTAGTATAAATCCAGCTAAATACAGGCCTTTAGCTCTAAAGGATGCTCTATATTGCCTAGGTTTAGATACCAACCTAATTAGTGGTCTAAAGCACTATTTAATAGAGAGCACTCTCCTTAGAAATCAGCTATTTCTAGCTAATAGAAGCTGCTGTAGGCTTCTAAATCCCAAAAAGCATAGTTTCTTTCTACAGCTTAAGGGGCAAGAGACCCCTAGAGTGTGTAAAAACCACGCTAATCTCTCTTATATAGGATTTCTAGCTAGCAATAGTTATAATAGCAGTTATAATGCTAGTTATCCTATAGAGGTTTAAATCCCTTAACAGCCTAGTTTTAATCCAGAGGAATATAGCTAAATCGAGGAATTATCTAATTTTAAAGAAGATAATACCAATAACAATGCTATAGAGCCATTAGCCCTAGTTCCTAAACGGGCTCCTAGTTAGATTCCTTCTAATAATAGGGATTTAGAAGGTCTAAATCCTAAGTTGCTAGATATTAGAGGAAATAGCCGTCTAGATCCCTTAAACGAGGCCTGTAGTTCTCAAGAGATCTAGCAAGATAGAGAGCAATAGGAAGCTAGCTCTAATAATAATTCTAGTATTAATTCTCCTATTACTGCTTCTTCTTCCTATAAGAAGCTTCTAGAATTAGCTGCTACTTAGCACGTTAGATTAGGGCATATAGGACTCCCTTTACTAAAGAAGACTGCTTCTATTACTAAAGGTATTCCTGATTTTACAAAAATCAAGGAAAAGGATTTTAACTGCCTAGCTTGCAACTAAGCTAAAGCTATTAGAAGACCTAGCAAGCATACTATTCCTAACCCCCCTAGATGTTTAGATATTATAGAGGGAGATACTGTTAAAATAGAGCCTATACTGCACAATAAGAGGCCTCTAGTTCTTTTTCTAATTAATAGAAAATTACAGTATAAGTAGTCTTTTAATCTAGCTAATAAAGAGGGTTCTACTCTCTATAGCTGTATTAAAGGCTTCTTTAAGGAATTAAAGAACCAGTATAACTGCTACCCTAAACACCTTCATTTTAATAGTAGTACAGAAATCGATACTAGGTTGCAAGCTTAGCTATCTTCTAAGGGTATTTGCTTTAGCACCTCTTGCCCCTATATTTATAAACAGAATAGGCTAATAGAGAGAGCTATAAGGGTACTTCTAGACCGTTTGCGTGCTACCCTACAGTGGTCATAATTACCTCTGTATCTATAGTCCTACATCCTTCCTGCTATAGTGGATTTAGTTAATACTACTGCGAATAGCACTAAACCACTAAGTCCTAAACAGCTATATCTAGCTGATTTAGAGCCTTCTAAGACCTATAAGCCTGATTTTACTAAAATAAGGGCTATAGTGGATAATCCTTCAGAGGGAGAAATCGATGACCAGCAGCAATTAGAAGATAATTATACTCCTAAGTATCCTTATCCTAGTTATCTGGATGTGCCGAATCATCCACTAGAACCTGTAGATCAAGCTCTTCTACCAAGCAACCCTATAGAAGCTGTAGAGGCCCCTAAAGCCCCTATATCTATAGAAGCCCCTCAGGCTAATATAGAACCTATAGAAGCTGAAGCTAATGCTAATGCTATAGATTTAGATAGAGACATATTTTCCTTAATTAAGGATCTATGCTTTAAGGCTAGGACTAAAGCAGCTATTACTTCTAATAGCAAGAATGAACTTCCTAATACGTGGAAGCAAGCCCTAAAAAGCTCTGCTAAGCAGCATTAGATAGAAGCTACCTATAGCGAATTTAAGCAGCTATTAGCTGCTAGAACCTTTAAATTTATAGGGAAAGACTAAGTACCTAAGGGCCGAAGAGTTCTAAAGAATAGGCTTATTTATAGGCTTAAAAAGGATAAAGAAAATAATCCTATTAAATATAAGGCCTGCCTTATTGCTAAGGGATTTATGCAAATAGAAGGTTAAGACTATCTAGAGACCTTTACTGCAACTAGTATTCCTCCTAGCTAGCGTATATTATTAGCCCTTGCAGCTTTTAATAACTAGGAAGTTAAGCAAATCGACTTTATAGGAGCGTTTTTAAATAGCAAGCTAAAGGAAGCTATTTATATAGAAATCCTAGATAGATTTGTTGAATTTGCAGAAGCAACGCTATTAGTAGCTAAGCTACTAAAAAGCTGTAATTACAAGCCCTCTAAAGAGCAAGTAATTAAGCTAGAAAAATCCCTCTATAGTCTAAAGTAAAGTCCTAAAGAATAGCAGCAAATTCTAACAGAATTACTTTAAAAGCATAGATTTAAACCTCTTATATTAGACCCAGCAGTCTTTTATAACCCAGCTACATCTACATATATTGCTACTTATGTAGATAACTGTCTTCTAAGTAGGCCTGATTTACGATACATCAATAAGCTTAAAAAGCTGCTAAATTAAGCTTATCTAATAGAAGATAGAGGACTAGTAGAATTCTTCCTAGGCGTTTAAATTACCTATAATAGGTCTAAAAGATCTATTAAAATCTATTAATCTTAATACATCCTTAAAGCCCTAGAAAGATTTAAAATGCTAGATACTAAGCCAGCTTCTATCCCTATACAGCTAGGAATTCTAAAGCAACTAGTTACAAAACTCCTCTTAAAATCTAATTATAAGCTTTATTAGAGCATAATAGGCACTATAATGTACCTAATGTTGCTAACTAGGGCTAATATTGCTTTTTCTGTTTAGTAGCTATTAACCTTCCTAGCTAAGCTCTATATAGAGCACCTAAACGCCTCTAAGCACCTCCTAAGGTACTTAAGTGGTACTAGAAGCTTTGCTATTATTTATAAGCATTCTATACCACTAGGGTCTTCTTCTAAAGCTTCTAGCTCTAAAGAAGTACTTAAGACCCTCCTTAGTTATTGCGATAGCGATTTTACTGGTAATAAAGTCTCTTCTAAATCAACCTATACTTATCTATATAAGCTAGCTAGTGGACCTATTAGCTAGAAATCGAAGAAAGCTAGTACTATTGCTCTTTCCACTTTAGAAGCAGAATCTAATGCATTATCTAAAGCTATTAGGGAATTAGAGTAGCTCTACGGCCTTTTTAAGGAGATAAAGCTGCCTTTAACCCCTCCTATTCCTATTAGGTGTAATAATTAAGGCGCTATAGTTACTGCTTACAACCTAACGTTGTATAGTAGGACTAAGCACACCCTTTTGAAGTTTAACTACATTAGGGAAAAGATTCGTAAAGGTATAGCTAAGGTTAGTTATATTAATACAAATCAGATGCCAGCAGATGGCCTAACTAAGCCTCTTGCTATTCAAAAGCATTAACAATTCATTAAGTTACTAGAGCTTTCTAGTTAGCTTATAAAAGCAACAAAAACACTCGAAAAATCAAAAAGCAACGAAAAACAATCAACAATAACTAGTTATATTCAACTATAACTACCCTGGAATTGCTGGAATTAGTTATGTTATTAGTTATATTATTTAGTCCTGTTATTAGTACTGTATTTCGTTGGTTGATTCTAACTTAGATATCCTTTAAAGGAGCTAAGTTGCTTATAGAACTAGTTACTTCTCACATTTCTAGAGGGAGTGTTAAAAATAAGCTACCCTGTATAGCCTATTTTTATGCCTACTAGTTGCTCTATCACGTGACCCTTATTAGGTCTTGTTACGTTGATTTTTGGTAGAGATATCGCTGTTACTAGATGCGAAACATCTAGATTTAACTAAGGTAAAGTTGCCTAACCTATAGTTAGCTTTAACAGCGTTTTTCTCTACAACTAGTAATAGTAGAAATTCAAGAAGTATATTATTCGAAAGCTAAGAATTAGGGCTATCTAATAGTATAATTGTTAGATAGAGTTGCTTATAAGGGTTGTTTGCTATTAGTAGAATTTATTAAATTGTGTACGTAGGTTTCTCGTTTGTATAGCTGTAAGTCGATTTTTTTGTTTTTATATAGTAAATCTTTTTGCGGAAATTATAAAGTGGCCTATAAGCCCCTTCTAGCGACTACAGCCCGCTAATATAGTTGGAGGGTCTATAAGGGACTAGAAAGATTTAAGATTCTACCCTTACTAACTTATTCGTTATAGCGCTCTTAATATAAAGATACTACTATTACAGTTATCTATTGCCTCTACGTGATCTAGTACTATACACTACAGCTTGATTTAGGCTGCTGCTGCTTCCACTACGTGATAATTGCTAGGAGCAATTACAGGTGCTAAATCTAAGAGACCACTACCCTCTTAGATATCTAGTCCTGTAATCCCTATTATTTTCAATAATTAGGTTTAAGGAAATCCGTTAATTTAATATATAGATTTAATAGTTACTAGATTATAAGTGTAATTTAGGCATTGTAAGTGCATAGGAAAATATATAAATATAGCAACCTATACTGTAGATTGCACTACAACAACAACAATACGTGCTTGCGCAATAAAATAACAACTACCTTTCTGCGCCTTTTATAACAGCTAGATTAACGAGTTATTTAGTTTAATCTAACACGCCTTCTAACAACTAACAATTAATTTTTAGAATAGCTAGAACAGCCGATCTTTTTTGTAGGGGCAGCACTTATTACAGGATAATCCTATAGACCTATAGGTCACTAGTGCACGTAACCGCAATTATATATAAGTAGTTAGAAGCAACACTTAAGTAGTTAGATTAAACAATTAACTATTATTCACTAGAACACTATTACTAGATGCTCCTTACAGAAGCTCTTACGACTTCTCTTACGATTTATTGCATAACCTGTTGAATCCGACAACCCATCGTCACTTCCGACAAACCCACGTCAGATCCCACCGTAACAAGTAGTGCTTATAGTATAAAGGTATAACTACCTAAAAGGCACCTTATTACTCTTTAGGTAGTTATAAAATAGAAGCTAAAGAAGCTATATAGTACCCCTAAAGTAGCGTAAAAGCTAAAGCTAGAATAGTAGCACTAGCAAAAGGTATAAGGGCTAGAATAGGTAAGAATATAACTAGCGCTCTAGATTAAGGCCCTACTTTACTAGGTATAGGTAAAGATATAACGTCTTAAACAGCTTAGTGCCTTAGGCGTAAAGGTGTAGTTCTTAAGGGGAAAAAGATAAAGAGAGAGAAAGTAAAGAGAGTAGTAAGCTAGGTTAAGGTTATACACTCTAGGAATATAAATAGTAATTAGTGCTAAGTAGTTTAAGCTTTTAAGCTTTACCTAAAGGTAGATATATTTCTAGTGTATTACTTTAAGGTTATTCTATAAGAGTAAAGGGACAATATATAGCAGTAAAGAAGCTTTATATAGCAGTAAGAGGGCAGCAGTAGTAGAGGTTAGTAGTATATAATAAGGTATAAGTATAGGCAGTAGCAATAAAGAGAGTATAGTAATAGTAGTAGTAATAGTAAGTATAAAGAGAGATAAGAAGTTATTGTTAATATCTATAGAGATATACTTATACTTATTAGGGTTAAACTTATTGTTCTTTAGAATAATAGAGGCTATAGTGCTCTTATAGATTGCAGAAAGAGAGAGAGTAAATATAAAAGAGCTATTAGCTTAAGTTATATAATAAGAAGGAGAAAAAAGTATAACCTTCTTTTTTATATAATTAGTAGTAAGTGTATTCTTAAGAACAGTATTATAGTAATTATATATATTTAAGAACTTATAGGTAAGGATAGTTTAGTAGGCAAACTAGCTAGAGTAAAGGGGAATTAATATAGACTTAACTATAAAACCTTAGTTAGTAAGTTTCTATATTTTAGTAAAGTAACACTATAGGTAAGAATACTTAATAAAGAGGCTTAAATTCTAGATACAGCCTTTATACCTCTATATATACAATTAGTATTCTCTCCTTTAGCTAAAACAATAGTTATATAAGCTCTTCTTATAAAGGTTGTTACAATATAGTATATAAATATCTTTAAGGATATTACTATTAAATAGCTCTAAATTGTTTAAGTTCTTTTATATAAAAAAACTATAGATATAGTAGTAATAAGGGACTATTAGTGCTATAGAAGTAGAAGTAGTAAGGGTATTAGCGTTAATAATATAGCTATTAAAGTTCTAAATATATTCTAAGTTACTAAAAGAATAAGCTATATATAGATAAAAGAGCAGTATACTTTAGGCTAATAGAATAATATTTTGCAGTTTTAATTAGCTAGCTACTTATAGTTAGATAAATTCTATTTAAAGGCAATAGAAAAGAGTTCTTTTATATTAAAAAGAGCAGCAGTAGCTATATAGTATAAAAAGGAATTTTAGAAAGTAATAAAGGAATTATTTATTTATAATATAAAGGTAAAATATAATATAAAGAAGGAAAAAAAAGATAAAGAAAGGAGAAAAAGAATTATTTATTTTTATATTAAAAATAGCTAAAGGCTAGCTACTAGTTTATTATACACTAAAGGGATAATAATAATAATAACTATTTACACTCTACTAGTTATTAGTTTATTATATACTAAAAGAATAACACTAATAATAACTATTTACGCTCTACACCCTTAACAATACCCCTTATATATAAATAGGTTATATATATTTAATAACTGTTTACAACAGCAATAAAGATAAAAGAGAAAGAGTGCCTTTTAGTTAATAAAAGGGATTATTATATAATAATTACTTTAAATATAAAGAGACCTAAGGATATAGGCAGTTTATACGCTAATAATACTAGCATTATAGCTAGTGCCTGTTACGGGATAATCCTACAGACCCGTAGGTCACTAGTGCACGTAACCGCAATTATGTATAAGTAGTTAGAAGTAACGCTTAAGTAGTTAGATTAAACAATTAACAATTATTTACTAGAACATTATTATTAAATGCTCCTTACAGAAGCTCTTATAACTTCTCTTATAAATTACTATATAACCTGTTAAATCTAACAATCTATTGTTACTTCTAATAAACCTACATTAGATTCTACTGTAATAAGTAGTAGTAATTGCTTCTAATTGTTGCTAACTCTTCTTAAGCTTAAAAAGCTAAAATTATAATATTTAAGATAAAGTAACTTTAAAAGGAACTTAGTAGAAGGAATTATATTCCTTTTACTAATAAAGAACTTAAAACTATACACTAATTCTATAAATTTTACTGCTAAAATCTAGATTTCTAGATTTAAAAAAGGGATTTTATACCTTAAGAAAAAAGAAGCTTACTACTTTATTTTGCTTACTATAAATTCGTTAATAAATAGCTTAAATTATATAACTAACTTAAGCTAGTAAAGCTACTTTCTTACTAAAATACTATTAACGCTTCTATAGTATAGTAGGTATAAAGGTAGATTAATAGAATTATTAATAAGGCTAAATCTACTAAACTTCTTATAGATTTACTAACAGTAATACTAGAAGGAAAAGCTAAAGCTAGATTATTTAAATCTAATAGCTTAAAAGGCACTATCTATAAAGCTAGTGCTAGTTCTATTTAGAATATTAAAGGAAAGTAAGTATAGAGATCTAGATTTACACTACTTACTAAGGACCTAGATCTATTAAATATACCTTAAACTACTAAAAAGAACTTACTAATTAAAGAACTAGCTAAAATCTTACTACTTTTATAGGCTTATTAAAGGTTTTATACCTTTAGGCTAAAGTATAAAGTAAAGGAAGTAGTAAAGCTACTTAAAAAAGAGAACCTTTTACTAAAATAGCTTATAGGTTTTTCTATAGAAATTAGTAAGTAAATTAGTAGAATTAAAGAAGAATTAATTAATAAAATTAGTAGATTATAGAGAGAATTAAACAATAAAATTACTACTCTTTAGGTAGAGTAATAATACTTAGCCTAAAAAATAAAGACTATACTTAAGCCTTAGGATAAATATAATAAGTAATACTATACCTAATAAAGCTTTTAGCTTAAGGATTATAGGTAAAGAGCTTTTAATTCTTACTTACCCCTAAAAGATAACTATAACTAAAAGTAAAGTTAAAAGTAACCCTTAAGCAAAGAAAACTATATAATATAAGAATACTCTAAATACCTTAGTACTTTTCTAAAAGAATAAAAGCTACTATAATTTCTAAAGAATCTATTAAAGTAATACTATAATAGTAAGGCTAAAAAGAGCTAAAATACTAAAAAAAACTAAGATTAAGTATCTAGTAACTTTAAATATTAGTATATAAATTAATAAGCACTATACTATACTAGAAATAATAATCTTTAGCTAAAACTAGTAGATAAAAGGCTAGATTTACATTAGAAGTAGAATAACTAAGGCAATATATAGTTTTAAACCTCTAAAAAATAGATAGATTCTATATAGAAAATTACTAATATTAGTTACTTTAAACCCTTTAATAATAGAAATATCTATAAGCTAATTTTATATAAAGGAAAGTACACTATTTTCTATAATATAGAGCTATAGATCTAAGCTATTAAAGACTACTGTAGCTATAGTATAATTAACGCTTAAGAAGCTATTTACATTAAGCTTTAGACTCTCTTTAAAGGAAATATATTAATATAGTATAAGTAGTATCTAGATTACTATAAAAAAACAGCTATTTTTAATAGTTTAAACTCTATTTACACTACTATCTATAAAGAATTTAGTATATAGATCTAGAATACAATAATATAGTTAAATTTAGCTAAGTTTATAGAGCAAAATATAATTAAAGAAAAATTATTTAGGGAATTTACCTTTAGAGTATTCTAATATATCTATATAAATAGTAAAACTATTAATCTTTAGCTCCTTTTAAAACTCTATTATAAGCTATACCTAGAATTATAATAGCTATACTTAATTCTAATAGTAAAAGACCTAAGATCTATATATATTACTATAGTAAATAATAAGGTTAAGGATCTATAAGAATACCTTAAAGATCTAGAAAAATAATAAAAATTAGAAAACTATAAGGAAAGTACTAATATTTATTATACTTAAAGTAAATTTAATAGTAAAAACTCTAAAAATAATAAGGTAGCTTAAGGTAATTAAGCTAATTAGAATAAAAGCAATAGTTAATTTTAGTTTTAACCTCTATTCTATAAAAATTACTAGAATAATTATCCTTAGTACTTACTATAAAACTAAAGAAATTAGCTACTAAAAGAGCAATAACTTTAGCTTTAGTAAAACTAGAATTTAGAAGCTAGCTAGAATTATTAGCTAAAGCTATAATATCTTTAGTAGCTTTAACGTTTTTAATAATAGAGCTTACTATAGAATAATAAGGAATATACTTATATAATAACGTTTAAAGATAAATCTAACTAAAAAGACTATAAAAAGTACCTTAAAAGCTATAAATACTAGCTAATAGAAGAAAAAGAAACAGTTAATACTAAGGAACTACTAACTAGCTTAAAATCTAACTTTATTAAAACCTATTTTACTAAAAGTAAAGAAAAGTAAAAGAAAAAGGTTTAAATAAAGGTAAACTAAAAGGATTTATAGAGAATCTAGATAGAGTAAGTAGTTAAAGTAGTTATAAAGCTATAGCTTATTAAATTTAGTATTTTAAAGTTAAATTCCTTTCTAAAGATTTCTATTTAATTCTATAATAAAGGACTATTATATTAGATCTACCTAAATACTAAAACCTCTTTAGTGCTAATTAATAAAGTATAGTTAACTTAGTTTAGTTAGAATATAAAATAGGCAAAAATAGAGCTAAAACTAGTTACTAAAGTGCAGTTATTTTTCTATATCTCTAAGACAGCTATATTTAACTTCTATATCCTTAGATCTATATATAGTATACCTATAACTAGCTATTTTACAGTTATAGCTAATATAATAAGTAACTTAAGACTAAAGCTTCTTCTAGGTTTAACCTTTCTCTATAATTATAGTGTTAAAATTAATTTTATCTACTCTAGAGCTACTATTAAGTCTATTTATAATATAGTTATAGAAATAGGTATCTTCTAGCTAATTTTAAAGGTTTTACATTAGAATATAACAGCAGTATAAGCTATAATAATTCCGCTAAAATCATAGAAGTATATTCTAGTTAAATAGAAGGAGGTACTAGCTAATAAGAAGGCTACTGCTTACTATATATACTTAAAATTTAACTTTATTCTAGATATATTGCTTAGTATAACTAACTAGAAATAAATAGTAGCCTATAACTATTTAGATAAATTTATTATAATCTAAAAAAATTAAAAGGTTGCTTATCTTTAGTATAATAAAGAGCTTAAGGCTAACTATATAATTATAAACCTATTTAATTTATATATATATTTTTCTAAGAATATTACACCTAATAATAGTTTATTGCTTATAGAAGATTATAAGATATAGAAAGAAGGTAATAGTAGTAGATTTAACCTTAAGAAAGTTAATAATAGTATCTTTATATATAAAATCTCTTGTTTTAAGGATATACTATATATTTATAATAAATATAAGGTTAAGGTAGAAAACTTAAACCTATATATTATAGCTAAACTTATTAACTTAATAAATAAATATAATATTTATTGTAATAAAGGTATTATTTCTATACCTAAAGACTAGTATATAAGAGTAAATTTAGTAGATAGATAGTAAAAGCAGCTAAAACCTATTTAAATCTACCTACTAGAAGCTAAAGATAAAGCTAAATTAAATAAGGTTTATAATAAGCTATATTTAAGTAGAAAGATATTATATTTAGATAACTTAGTAGCTATAGCCTACTTAGCCTTTATAGTATAGATTAAAACCTTAATAGAAAGAAAAGAATAAGTTATAGTTAATATAAAGCTATTTAATAGTGTAGTAATACTAAATATAT